>JAPFFP010060922.1:0-26947 GCA_026153255.1 Solanum medicagineum | reverse complement strand
CCCGCCCCACCCGCCGCCCACCCCCTCTCCCCGCCCCTCCCCCACCCGCGGCCGTGGAGGCGGGGGAGGGGGGGCTGGGGGGCGGGGGGGGGGGGGGGGGGAGAGGAATTGCTTTATTCTTGATTAACCATATGTCTCACCTTCAAGTCCTGAGGAGAAAATCTTTTGAAGTGTCACCTCCGAATGAGTCCTGCAGTGCATTATCTGAATTTAATCGACATTTCAATATAAACATCAGGAACTAGATTTAAAAAAAATAATGCAACTTGTTAAGGTGATATATATATGGATTCGGATTTAGGAATAATAAGACATGACTACACAAGATTTTTCCATTTTTGACGAAAAAGAAAATGAAGTTATATATGATGCATGGTGATAATCTTAAATGGTGTGGTGTTTTGACAAAAATTGTATATGATGCTAAAAATGAGAATATTACATTGAGTTAATATCTCAAAAAATCATTCAAGTAAAAAATTTTACCTTAAAAAATCACTTAATTTTACTTTATATCCAAAAGTTATTTAACTATATTTTACTTAAAATTAAATTCACTTAACTTAAACTTTTACTTGAAAAGTTACTTGACTATGAGTGTTTTGCTTATGAGACACTCAAACTATTTACTTACTTTTCATTAAAATTTGCTTACATGAATTTTCTAGTTAAAATAAAATTCTAAAAAATAAAAATAAAAAATCCATCCAAACCATTTTTAAATGCTTATAATACGTTATTTAGTTATTTGAAACAATATCCACTTAAACGTCTTTTTAAAAATTTTACAGTTCGTTATCTGTTCTTCCTTTTTACAAATTTGATTACTAGAAAATTACCATTAATTTAAATAATATTACCTAATAATCAGATTATTATTTAGTTATTTAAAATATTTTAAAATAATAATCAATCAGATGACTTTGAATGGTTTGAATGAATATTTGTTTAAAAAGGAATTTGACTTTAAATAAAAGTTTCATGAAAGCAAACTTTAATGAAAGAAATAATTAATAGTTCGGGTGACTTCATAGGAATAATATTTAGAGTTGACTGTTTGAATAACAATCAAAGTTGACTAACCTTATAAGTAAAACACTTAGTTAAATAACTTTTGGAGTAATAATTAAAGTTCAGTAACTTTCCGAGATAAAATAATTAATTGATTGACTATGGAAAATATTAAGTACTCATACTATACTATATGTTTGAGCTGCCTTAGCCCAAAATTGATATTCAAAGTTTAGTGGGAGGGATAAAGTGGCCATTATTATCTTTTGTGTTTAGAATAGTAAATTAGAAGCACTATAAAGACGAAAGAAACAAAATATTCTAGGTCAGAATTTGTGATGTATTCTTAAGTAATTTAATACCTCCATTGTATTTCAGATTGTGACACCCCATAACTCTACCTCATATGTATCTATGTTTCAAGCCTCATCCCTATATATTGGAAGTATATTAGATTCATAAGAGACCTCTAGTACTTAGACGAGTTCAAGACTTTCCTATAAATTGAGTTTTGAGGGTTGGATTATGCAAGGATCAATTTTAATGACCATAACTATTAGCACACAAAGAACTAGAGGTCCCATAATATACCAAATGAAAGCCCTTTGAATTTCTTTTCCAACGCATTTGGTTTCACCTCATTTAGAGTTCGGAGTCAAAAGTTATCCCCATTTTACTGGAGACCGCCAGTGCAGAGTTGCACTACGAGACCTATTTACAGGTTGTAAGTCAGGGTATGGGTCTAGTTAGGACTCGTAGCAATTTCCAGAATCTCTGAAATTGAGCCAAAGGGTTATGAGAGGGTTCCTACGAGTCGTGTACTTTGTAGGGGTCGTAACGAGGCCCGTAAAAGGCTTTTGACAGCTTTTAAGAAGGGTTATTTTGGTCCTTTCCCCACCCTTTCTAAGCCTAAGGACGACTTTTTTTACACTTAAATCAACCCTAAAACATCTCAGATAGCCTCTTTTATGCTGAAATATTCTACCTAAGGTATAGAAGCAAAAGATCAAGAGAAGATGGGCTAGGGTTTGATGGAGAACTTTGAGAAATCTTCCAATTTTTTCCAAGATACTTCAAGATTTTACACTCCCAAGTATGTAAGGCTTACCAAAGTGTCAAGTACTTTCTTCACACGCCCTTTTCCATTATCATGAGTCAAGATTTGAGGAGAGTTGAGATTTTTGAGAAATTTCTTATATTTTAATACTATATCTTTGTATTCATCATGAGATAATTCTTATGTTTTCATGAGCATGAATGTGAGATGTATACATGTATTTTCATTCTTGACAGTATGAACCCTAATTTACATGTTTTCACGAAATTTTATGCCTAAATTGAGCATATTGAGTTGGGTAAATTAAACATATTGAATTGAGTGAATTGATGCTCATTGAGTTGATTAACTTGAGTATACATGAGCATGAGGAGTATGTTGCATTGAGTCACATACATTATGATATATGATGTCTTGATTGTATTGCATGACGAGTTAATTGAATGAGTTTAAACGACCGTTTGAGTCTAAGCCAAGGTAATCATTTGCGTTGATTGATTGAATTATTGAGTTGAGTTATGAGTTGATGATGAGATAATAATGAGATGATGATGAGTTGAGTTATGATGATGATGATGAGTTGAGTTATGATAATGATGAGTTGAGTTATGATCATGATGAGTTGAGCATGTTTTAGTTTTTGGAGAAGTATCAAGCATCCAGCGGGGAACGGGTATACTTCTGCTTTAACCCACAGAACTACGTTATCAACCTAGGATAGTCATTACAGCTAGTCTGACGACTCTTTTCCCACAAGTGGACACTTGTTATGGATCCAAGAGAGAGTTGATTGCCATTTTCAGTGGCAAGTTAAGGGCGGGCGTGACAGTGATGCTAATTTGTTGTGCATCACCTAACTTAAGGTGGTGGGATGAGGATGTCGGTTAAGAGAAACTCCCGAGCAACATTGATTGAGCATGAGATTTCGAAATGAGCATATTATACTGAGATTATTTTAAAAGCATGATTTACTCTAAACTTGCATAAAAAGATTTGAGCATGAGCATTGAGTCAAGATGACTAAGTCGAGCTTTATTTCTCCTTGAGCTATTTTACACACCAGTATATTTCTATATACTGATGTCTATTTTGGGCCTGCATTATTTTATGATGCAGATACAACAGATAGAGGGCTTCTGCACGCGCATCATTGAGGTTCGGATCAGTATATTCCTCGAGCTTGGTGAGCCCTCCTAGTATCCCGAAGGAGCCCTTTTATCTTTTATTACATTTTAGTACTTTTCTTTCTTTGATTGAGGTGCCCATGGCCTATCATAGCCTTATTCTAGACTGATGAATAGAGGCTTCATAGACATTTGTGTAGAGGTTTTGGATGTGTCTCTGTATCTAAACTATTTTCGTTGATACTATGATACAGTAGAGTTATTTCTAGATGTGTGTGTGTGTGTGTGTGTGTGTGTGTGTGTGTGTGTGTGTGTGTGTGTGTGTGTATGTGCGCTCATATTTGATGTTTATTCATTGAGTTATTCTTTTATTGTTGAGTTTGATGTGACGATAAGGCCAAATGGTTCTTTGGGGCACTAGCGATAATCTCTGAGTGATGGCCACGCCAAGAGTACCGTCTCGGGGCGTGACAAACTTGGTATCAGAGAACCAGAGTTCAAGTGTCCTAGGGAATCTATGAAGTCATGTCTAGTAGAGTCTTGTTTAAGAGTGTGTTGTGCACCAAATTTCATAAGCCGGAGGCTACAGGACATTAGGAACTATTACCCTTTCTTGTGATCTGAGTTCATGCGATAGGGTTGAAAACTCTGTAAACTTGTTTTCTGACTCGTACATTACGTGATTGCAGATCATGCTTTCAAGGCATATAGTAACTAGAGGAATGCCTCAGCTAGCACTGCCAAGAACCCTACTTCAGAGGTGCCTCCTCAAATGGAAATGAGGGGCCGAGGCTGACCGCCCAAGACCACTGGTGTTCCTGTGACACAAACTAGTCCACTTGCGCCTACTTCAGAGGTCGAATTTCGAGGAGCCATAACTATGCTTACCTAGTTAGTAGCTTCTCAGAGTGGGAATTAAGGTTTACCATCCCCTAGCTCTAGTTCTCATGAGCCCACAACTGCTTCTAGATTGAGGGATTTTCTAAGGATGAACCCACCGGTCTATATAGGGTCTAAGGTTGAGGAGGATCCATAGAATTTTATTGATGAGATGTGGAAGGTGCTAAAAACTATGCATGCCACTGAGACTGAATGAGTTGAACTTGCTGCTTATCAACTGAAGGATGTGGCCAATGTTTGGTAGAATCAGTGGGAAGAGAGTCAAGCTGATGATGCTGAGCCTGCAGTTTGGGATGAGTTCGAGAGTGCCTTGATCAATTCTTTCTCAGGAGTTGAGAGAGGTAAAGGTTGAAGAGATTGTAAATCTGAATCAGGAAGGGATAACTGTCAAAGACCATATTCTGAAGTTTATCCAACTATCCAAGTATGCATCGGAGATGGTTCCAGATATGAGGGCGAAGATGAGGAAATTTGTATTTGGGTTGGGTAAACATGTGAAGAGGGAGTGGAAGGTGGCATTGTTGATCCCGGGTATGGACATTTCCAAGATGATGATCTATGCCCAACAGACTGAGGAGGATAAGAAGAAAGATAGAGAGGAGCATCTGAGTAAGAAGACCATATCAGCAGGGCCTGAGTTCAGTCAGAGTAAGTAGAATAAGGGAGATAAATCCTATTTCAAGAAGAGGTCTTCTAGCTATGCACCATCTTCAGCTAGTGCATCAACTCCTAGCCTTTGGAGGTCCCAAGGTCAGCCAAGCTTTTAGGGCATAGGGTGCACAGTCTCAAGCAAGTGCGACTTTTGGATCTAAAGGGAAGCCACCTAATGGGAAATGTGGCAGGATGCATTTGCGAGAGTGTAGAGATGGTGTAAATGCTTGCTATAAGTGTGGCCACCTAGGTCACTTTCAGAGGGATTATCCAGTGTGGGGCAATAAGGCCCAGACTTCTACCACAGCAGCACCACCAACGAGAGGCAATCAGAGAGGGCTGTACCAGGGGCAGGCGGTGGGACAAACTATTTGTATGCAATGGGGAATCGACAGGACCAAGAGATGACACTTAATGTTGTGGTTGGTATGCTTCGAGTCTTAACCTTTCCTTGCTATGGTTTACTTGATCCGGGTGCAATTTGCTCTTTTGTGACACCATATGTGGTAAGCAGATTTGAGATTCTTCCTGAGTGCTTGCTTGAGCCATTTCCTGTTTCTACTCCTGTAGGTTAGTTCATTCGAGCTGAGAGAATCTACAGAGATTGTGCAATGTCCATCTATCATAGGGGTACTCTTGCTGATTTGATTGAGTTGGAGATGGTTGATTTCGATGTAATCCTTGGTATGGATTGGCTTCACACTTTCTATAACATTGTTGATTTCCGAATTCGAACTGTCAAATTCCAATTTATGAGTGGGCCTGTTATTGAGTGGAGAGGAGATTCTGTTGCACCGAAGGGTAAGTTTATTTCTTACCCTAAATCCCGACAATTAATCTCTAACAGGTGTATCTACCACCTCGTGCGAGTCAAGTCCGATGATGTTGAGCCTCTTTCTCTTGAGTCTGTCCCGATCATGCGTGAGTTTCCTGATGTGTTCCCTGAGGATTTTCCTGGAGTCACTTCTGATAGGAAGATTGACTTTGGAATTGATGTTCTTCCTGATACCCAACCTATCTCTATTCCACCATATAGAATGGCCCCTGCAGAGTTGAAAGAGAAGTTGACAAATTTGTTAGAGAAAGGATTCATAAGATCTAGTGTCTCTCCATAGGGTGCTCCGATCTTGCTCTGTGAAACAAGGATGGTTCATTGAGAATGTGTATTGATTACCACCAGTTGAATAAGGTGATTATAAAGAATAAGTATCCCTTTACGAGGATTGATGACTTGTTCGACCAACTTTAGGGAGCCACCATTTTCTCTAAGATAGACCTCAGATCAGGCTATCATTAGTTGAAAGTGAGAGAAGGTGACATCTAGAAGACGACCTTTCAAACACGGTATGGTCATCTTGAGTTCTTCGTGATGTCTTTTGGGTTGACGAATATACCCGCAACTTTTATGGATTTGATGAACAGAGTATTCCGGTAGTATCCCGACATATTCATGATTGTGGTTATTGATGACATCTTGGTGTACTCAAGAGAGGAGGAGAAGCATGCCAATCACGTTAGGATCGCTTTGCAGACACTCTGAGACAATGAGTTATATGTGAAATTTTCTAAGTGGAATTTTTTCTCAAATTTGTGGCCTTCTTATGCCATGTGATTTTTGGAGATGTAATTCGAGTGAATCTCAAAAGATTGAGGTGGTCAAGAATTGGCCAAGACCAACCTCACCGACCGAGATAGGAAGTTTGATTAGTTTAGCTGGATACTACCAGATATATGTTTAGGGGTTCTCTTCCATATCCGAACCATTGACCAAATTGACCTAGAAGAAAGTCAAGTTTCAATGGTCTAATGAGTGTGAGAGGAGTTTCCAAGAGCTAAAGACGATGTTAACCACTACACCCGTGTTGACTTTGCCGGATGGGATGAATGGATCGGTGATCTATTGCGATTCGAGGGTAGGATTGGGATGTGTGTTGATGCAGAAGGGGAAAGTTGTTGCTATGCTTCTAGACAACTTAAGGTGCATGAGAAGAATTATCCCACTCACGATTTGGAGTTGGCAGCAGTAGTGTTCGCTCTCAAGCTATGGCACCACTATTTACACGAAGCACATGATGATGTATTCACAGACCACATGAGCCTGCAATATGTCTTCACCTAGAAAAATCTTAACTTGAGGCAGCAGAGATAGCTTGAGATGCTTAAGGACTACGACATGAGCATCCTCTACCATCCGGGTAAAGCTAACTTGGTTGCTGATATTCTTAGCAGATTATCCATGGGAAGTACTACCCATGTGGAGGAGGAGAAGCGAGAATAGCCAAGGAGGTTCATAGACTAGCATAATTGGGAGTCCAACCAGATGAATCAAGCGAAGGAGGAGTTCATGTGCACAGTGGGTCTGCATCACCCCTAGTAGTAGAGGTGAAAGAGAAACAAGATCGTGATCTAGTCCTATTACAATTGAAGGATGATGTGCGTAAGCAGAAGTTGTTGGCTTTCACCAAAGGGGGAGATGGAGTGTTGAGGTATCAAGGCAAATTGTGTTTTCCAAATGTTGACAGGGTTCGATAGAGGATCATGGAAAAGGCCCACAGTTCGAGATATTCCATCCACCCAGGTCTATCAAGATGTACCACGACTTGAGGGAAGGCTACTGGTGGAGCGGAATGAATAGACATTGCCGAGTTTGTTTCTAAGTGTCGAAACTGTCAACAAGTTAAAGTTGAACCAAAGACCATGTGGAGTAGCTCAAAACTTCAAGATTCTAGAATGGAAATGAGAGATGATCAATATGGACTTTGTTACCATTTACTGAGGTATCGTTGATAGCAAGACTCTATATGGGTGATAGTTGATCGGATGACTAAGCCAGCTCACGTTTTAGCGATCAAGACGACCGATACTGCAGAGGACTATGCCCTGATGTATATAAGGGAGATTGTTAGGTTGCATGGGGTCTATTTGCCCATCATTTCAGATAGATGATCTCAATTCACCGCCCAGTTTTGGAAGTCATTTCAGAAGGGTTTGGGTACAACGATGCTCCTTAGCACAACTTTCCACCCTCAAAAAGATGGTCAAGTAGAACATACTATTCATAAATTGGAAAATATGCTAAGAGCTTGCGTCATTGATTTTAAGGGTAATTGGGCTGACCACTTGCCTTTAATAGAGTTTGCCTACAACAATAGCTTCCATTCGAGCATTCAGATGGCCCCATATGAGGCACTCTATGGGAGGAGGTGTAGGTCGCCAATTGGATGTTTCAAAGTAGGTGAAGCAGAGTTTATTAGACTGGACTTTGTTGACCAAGCTATAGAGAAGGTCAAAATCATTCGAGAAAGATTGAGGACTGCACAGAGTTGACAGAAATCCTACACAGACATCAGAAGAAGAGACTTAAAGTTTGAGGTCAATGATTAAGTGTCACCCAAGAAGGGTGTGATGAGGTTCGAAAAGAAAGGGAAGTTGAGTCCGAGGTACATTGGCCTTTATCAGATCATAAACAGAGTGGGAAATGTGGTTTATGAGTTAGAGGCCATCCACTCGGTCTTCCACATTTCATGCTTAAGAAGTGTTTGGGAGATCCACAGTTGGTAGTGCCTGTCGAAAGTATTGGAGTGAGACACAGTCTGAGTTATGAGGAGATCCCTATCCAAATACTTGATCATCAGGTTCGAAAATTGAGAAATAAAGACATTGCATCTATCAAAGTATTATGGAGGAACCAATTTGTACAAAAAGCTACTTGGGAGTCAGATGATATTAAGGCCAGATACCCTCACTTATTCCATTCTACCGTTGATGAGAGGTTGGTAAGTATTTTCCCCCTAAATTTTTAAACTTCCTATTCCTTGGGTCTTCCTTTTTTTTCTTTTCTATGTACGATAGATTTCTCGAGTCCGTGTGAGGACTGATATGACACATTGATTGTTTAATTGTTTACTTACTAAATTGGATACTTGGTTGATTGCATGAGTGAGTTGAGATCTGGTTTACTGTTGGAGTCCATTGGTAAATTCGTGCCTTGCCCTAAATCTGTCGTTGCTCATCAATCGAGGACGAATGATTGCAAGGGGAGATATTGTGACACCCCATAACTCTGCCCTCATATGCACCTATGTTTCAAGTCTCATCCTTATATGTTGGAAGTGTATTAGAGTCATAAGAGAGTTGTAGTACTAGACGAGTTCAAGACTTTCCTATAAATTGAGTTTTGAGTGTTGGATTAGGCAAGGATCAACTTTAAATGACCTTAACTGTTAGAAGACAAAGAACTGGAGGTCCCATAATATACCAAATGAAATCCCTTTGACTTAGCTTTCCAACGCACTTGGTTTCACCTCATTTAGAGTTCGAAGTCAAAAGTTATGACCATTTTACTAGAGCCTGCCTATGCAGAGTTGCACTACGAGACCTCCCTTATGGGTTGAAAATTAGGGTACGGGTCTTAGTTCGGGCTCATAGCAATTTTCAGAATCTTTGAAATTGAGCCAAAGGTTTATGAGAAGGGTCCTATGAGTCGTAGTACTTTGTACGGGTAGTAATGGAGCCCGTGACGAGCTTTTGATAACTTTTAAGAAGGGTTATTTTAGTCCTTTCCCCATGCTTTATAGGCCTAAGGATGATGTTTTTTACATTTCAATCAACTCTAAAACATCTCAGATAGCCTCTTTTATGTTGAAATATTCTCTCTAAAGCATAGAAGCAAAAGTTCAAGAGAAGAGGGGCTAGGGTTTGAAGGTGAACTTTGAGAAATCTTCCAATTTCTTCCAAGATACTTCAAGATTCTACACTCCCAGGTATGTAAGGCTTGCTAAAGTGTGGATTATTTTGTTCACACACCATTTTCCATTATCTGGAGTCAAGATTTGAGGAGGGTTGAGATTTTTGAGATATTTCTTCTATTTTGATACTATATCTTTATATTCATCATAAGGACTTATTTTACATTGCATTACATGAGACAATTCCTATGTTTTCATGAGCATGAATGTGATATGTATACATGTATTTTCATTCTTGATAGTATGAACCCTAATTTACATGTTTCCATAGAATTTTACGCGTAAATTGAGCATATTGAGTTGGGTAAATTGAGCATATTAAATTGAGTGGATTGATGCACATTGAGTTGAGTAACTTGAGTATACATGAGCATAAGGAGTATGTTTCATTGAGTCATATACATTATGATATATGATATCTTGATTGTATTGCATGATGAGTTGATTGAATGAGTCTAAATGACCTGAGTTTATGCCGAGGTAATCATTTGTGTTGATTGATTGAATTATTGAGTTGAGTTATGAGTTGATGAGGAGATAATGATGAGATGATGATGAGGAGTTGATGATGAGTTAATTGATGAGTTGAGCATGTTTTAGTCTTAGAAGAAGTATCAAGCACAGAGTGGGGAGCGAGTATTCTTTTACTTTAACCCACAGAGCTATGTTGCTATCGTAGGATAGTCTTTACAGCTAGTGTGACAGCTTTTGTCCCATAAATGGACCCTCATTATAGATCCAAGAGAGAGTTGATCGCCCTTTTCTATGGAAAGTTAAGGGCGGGCGTGGCAATGATGTTGGTTCGTTGTGCATCACCTAACTTAAGGTGGTGGAATGAGGATATCGGTTAAAAGAAACTCCCAAGCAACATTGATTGAACATGAGATTTCAAAATGAGAATATTATACTAATATTATTTTAAAAGCATGATTTACTCTAAACTTACATAAAACGATCTGAGCATGAGCACTGAGTCGAGATGAATGAGTCGAGCTTTATTTCTCCTTGAGCTTTTTTACATACTAGTATATTCCATGTACTGACTTTCATTTTGGGCCTGCATCATTTTATGATGCAGATACAATAGACTGAGGGTTTCAGCACGCGCATCATTTAGGTTCGGATCAGTACATTCCTCGAGCTTGGTGAGCCCTCCTAATATCCCGAAGGAGCCCTTTTATCTTTTTATTATTTTTTAGTACTTTTCTTTCTTTGATTGAGGTGCCCATGAACTGTTATGGAATATTTCTAGACTGATGAATAGAGACTTCACAGACATTTGAGTAGAGTTTTTGGATGAGTCTCTGTATCTAAACTATTTTCATTGATACTATGATACATTAGAATTATTTCTATATTTATATATATGCTCATATTTGATGTTTATTCATTGAGTTACTCTTTTGTTGTTGAGTTTGATGTGACGATGCGGCCAAGTGGTTTTCTCGAGGGCTAGCGATAGTCTCTGAGTACCGTTCACGCCAAGGTACCCTCCCGGGGCATGACAGAGATTGTGAATTACTTTTTTGATAACATTGATATATATCTTAAGGAAGTAGCAATATCTCACACTTCATTAAATTCAACAAACTCAAAATATAGTAATCAAATCACACAAAGACTTTACTTTGTTTGTAAGAAAATATAGAAGACGGAGAAAATTCAATGCTTGAAAAGTGAAATAATTTTCTCTATTTATTACTAATAAATGAGATAAATAGGTGTGAACTCACTCATTCAAAACGGACTCAACTGTTCAAAATAGGCATGATGTCTTTTGGGGAAGAGGATGTTTGTTCAGAAGGAACGTGTTCTTAACACAAATTTCAAATTAATTATGCAAATTTAATTAACTAAGACATAATATGTGAGTTAATTTAATAAATAAATAATCTATGAATGAATTAATCAACACTATCATGAAAAAGAAAAATTCATGAAAATGATAAATAAAATTTTCTTAAAAAATAATCAATCAATTACATTATTTTTCACAATCAAAGACAAAGTGGAACCAAGCTAGCGCCGATGAGGCAAGTGGGTGCCATCTACTTAACCCTTTAAGAGCTAAAGTATTTTCTAGTATAAGGATAAAACTTTCCCTCCATTCTACAAATGAGGGAGAGCAGACTTTTTATTTTCTATTCACTTAGTACCCCCCTATCTGATTCTCATCTCTTTATTCACTACACCTTACTTAAACCCACAATCCGCACATGAATGGATAATGGATATTGTTAAAACATATGCATAAAAAGTTGTGTGATTTGTAAATAAGACTTAATTATATTTGGATAAGTATGTTTTCCTTTATATTTTTCATAGTGAACATATACCGGATATGCTCGATTAATTGGTAGATTAATATCTTTAAATAATCGAGCTTTGAATATACCTACACAACATAAGTCACACAACTACCTCTTTAATTATTCTCTTTATTTTATCCACTTTGAACACACTGTGGTTCATAAGTGCATAAAGAATTGGCCTTACAAAATTCTCCTTGAAGCATTTTACACTTCACACTTACATGGGTGATTTCTAAATATGTTATTCTATAGAGACTATTTGATATACCCAGTATCAAACTTAAAAAATATTAAAATGTCATAATGTCCTTATTCTTGTTAATGAGAATAATCTCATTATTAGAATGGACCATAAAAATCATTTTGACAATGTAAAATCGTCATCAATGATTTTGTTTGATCTCCTTAAACGTATAATCTTAAGATATCTAGTCTTTTGTAAATAGATCTGACACATTTGTTTTTTGGCTTTATATAGTCAATTGTGATGATTTCATTAGAGAGTAGTTATTTAATGATATTGTGTCTTCGTCATATGTTCATAACATTCAGACATACTCTTTTTTAAAGTATATGGATGATCGTTAGCAACATATTTACTCAACTAAGAGTCAGGGTCGATCCCATAGAGAATAGGTTGAAACAACTCTACGAGTTATCCTACTCCAGTCATTGGTTCTATTTCCAAAAAACAAATAATGCGAAAATGTAAAAATGGGGGGTTTTGAATTTAGATCCTAACTAAGAGTACTAATGCACAAAATAAACTAAAGCTTAGATAGATTGATGATGACTAGGATTACGGTCCCCATAATGCCCAATGCGATATCCAAGTTTGTCTATTAGCAACCCCGTTCGTGATCGTGTATATAAGACCAAATAAGTTAGGTAACATCTAATTCACCTTTCATCCCTTCTTAGATGCATTTCATTGATGACCATCCAGTCTCAGAATGTGTACTCTTTAACCCTTGCTATGGATCCCAGAATATTCTCACATTCCGGTCTCAAATACTTAGACTAGGTTAATAACCTCAAATTTTTGTTGTAGCGTTCTTTTCCTAATCACTACATCCCCCTGGGCATGTAATGAATACAGACATACAATAATGCGTCGACTCATTAGGGAAGAAAATAAAGTGAAGCACACTACAATGTATAAGATAATCAATCTCGAGATTTACCCCAAATTTATCTATCTCATTGAGTTGTCATGGTTCCCACAATCCTAGTAGTGAGTCTAGATTATTGAACTTGCAAGATTTAGAACAAGAATAATTATGTAATCCATGTTAAAATTACTTAGAAGGACGATTAAATAAATTGTTGAAGTCACACGGACAATCTGGAGACAATTGTTTGATCTAAACGTCAAAGAATAACCAAGACGAGCAACTAAAGTTGTTGGAAATTTGCTACTGTCCAGCCGTATTTTTTTTAAGAGAAAATCTTGAAATTTTGATGTGTCTTTCATGTTTCAGCAGCCCCAAAATGTGTGGTACAATATTCCCCAAATAAATAATTAGAAGTCTTATTTATACTAAATAAAACGTACCTTAAAATAATTAGGAAAACTAATCCTAGTTGGACTAGGAAAGCATAAAGAATGATGGACGACATGGCCTTTCATAGAACAGACAATGCTTCATGGTGGTTTTTACTTGTTGTACAACATTTCACAACCCAAGCCTAGGGCATAGACGTGACACGACGAATGGGAAACCTGAAGGGACCCAAAACAAGCCTATTAACAGATCATTACACATCTATCGTTGGTCACGGAAGTAATTAAACAATCATAAGAGAATAGAGATAAGGATAAGGGGATAAGGGAAGTCCTTCATATCATAAAAATGTCAAAAGAGTCAAAGAGAGTCAAGCACAAGCATAATTACATAACTTGTCCAACAACACCTCTAAACTTAGAATATAGCGGGGGTAAGACAACTTTCTGAGCTAACCCTTATAGTCAAAGCATACAATTAGATAATGAGAGTCTTTACATAAATAAAAACAAGAGATATCATCCTCGGAGTTGAGAACTCACCAAACTTGCTTTGAGAAGATAGTACCAGCCACGAGGAGGATGAGGATGATCATGAGGAGCTCCGTTCCTACATGGTAACATCATGTAGGCATAGAGTATGTGTTAGTACGTTTAAATGTACTAAGTATGTAGGATGGAATGCAACAATAGATAGGCAACATAGTCAAAATCCATAATCGTAAGCAAGAGATAATATATTAGCAACATGACATAGATGATCAATGCTTAAAGTAAAACATGCTTATATAGAAACATAGTACATGTGTAAGAAGAGAGCATCAACATAGACCAAACCACTTAGACTTGGAATGCAAGGTAAACCACTCCTTGGAGGTGTTTGAGGTATCAACCCCTCAACTTGGTTAATGGGTTTACCACTTCCCATCAAGGTGTTTAAGGTACAAACCCCTCAACTTGGTTAGTGGGTTTACCACTTCCCATCAAGGTGTTTGAGGTACCAACCCCTCAACTTGGTTATGGTCAACTTGCAACATTAAAGATACTTTTCATGAAATAAACACATGTATACCTTCCTATAATCATCATAAAGTCACATAACTCATATATTATGCATTAGAACAACCCAAGAAACCCTAACCAGACATTTTATCAAACACTTGGTGGATGTGTAATGCTAGTATAAAATGATGCAATTCAAGAGTGAAATCATGTAAGAAAACATGAAGTAGATCAACCCACCAACACTTGGTAATAACCTCATGCAATATACATCAAAACCCTTCATCAAATCTCAAGATAGATCATAGATTCATAGCTCAAAACATGCTTAAACAGTAACACTTTTATGAAACCCCAACTTAGTTAATAGTCAAATTCATAATAAGTAAGTCCTATAAGTAAATTAACTTAGAAACATGCAATTTATATAAAAGGGAAGGTTGGGCACCATGAGTGAGAGGACCCAATGATTGAAACCCACATACCTCAACTTTGGGGATTTTCTTGAAGAAGATTTGACTAGAGATTTGAAGCTATGAGATTTGACACTTGAATTTTGGGTGAAATATTTGTCTAAGTGTTTGAGAGAGTAGTGGGGAATGTCTTGTATGATATGAAAGTGAAATATGGCTAAGTATAGGTGTTTTTATGGATAGGAAGGCTTAGGACCAAGACCCCAAAGCCTTGGACCGAAGTGAGAAAACTGCCAACAAAATACATAGGTCCGCGTTGCGGTACCATCGTCCACCCCCACTGTTTTGTGCAAACTTGGGAGAATCAAATTATGCTATGGTTGCTCTAAAATTGGGGTTAGACCTATTTCCCACTCAATTTTACCCTTTGAACAAGAATATGAAGTCGTATTTTTGATACTACGCACGGATTTTGAGATATATGTAAATTACGATTATGGGAACTTCCGAGACACATTTTCGGGCACTTTTTGGGGTCGTTTCAATATCTCCCTCTTAGGAATATTTGTCCCTGAATGTCAAAGAAATGTACATAATAAGTATAATCATGAAGAGATCATCCCTAATAAGAATGCAACAATGCACTTAAACATCGTTTTCAAAATCTCAAATAAGTGTTAAAATCACCATGAACTTGTCAACATAAACATGAATGCATGCAAATGACATAAGGGTTGATGCATAAGACTTAAAATCACATAGGGGACCTATAATTAGTACCTTACGCTTGAGTAGAATGTAAGAGATAGGGATATCACTTTTGCTTATCCACCCCGACTTCCGATATGACACTTTCAACTTGTTGGTTTCTCCAAAGAACCTTAACGGAAGCAACATCCTTGTTCCTCAACCTCTTCATTTGTCTATCCAAATTTCTACCAGATCCTCCTCATAAGTCAAATTGTCTTCCATAATCCCCACAACATCTAATGGTACAATAACATTTGGGTCACCCACATACTTCCTCGACATAGACACATGAAAAACCAGATGAACCAAGTCCATTTCACTAGGAAACTCCAACTCATACGCCACCTTATCAATCCTCCTCAACACTCTATAACGACCAACAAATCTTGGACTCAATTTTCCTTTCTTGCCAAAACGAACCACACCCTTTATGGGTGAGACCTTCAAATAGACCCAATCACCAATTTTGAATTCAAGCTCCCTTCTTCTCACATCAGCATAGGGCTTTTGATGACTTTATGCTGTTTTCAACCTTTCTCTAATCAATCTTACCTTCTCCATAGCCTCCATAACTAGATTCAGACCCAATAAAGCCATTTCCCCTACCTCGAACCATCCAACCGGGGACTTACACGTCTACCATAGAGGGCCTCAAAAGGATCCATACCAATGCTAGAATGATAGCTATTGTTAAAAGCAAACTCAATCAATGGAAGATGATCATTGCAACTAACCCTAAACTCCAATACACAAGCTCTAAGCATATCCTCAAGAGTTTGGATAGTTCTTTTGGCTTGGCCATCCATTTGAGGGTGAAAGGCATACTAAGCTTTACCTTGGTACCAAGACCTCTTTGGAAGGACCTCCAAAGTGAGAAGTAAATTGAGCAACACGATCCGATATGATAGACAAGGCAACCCCATGCAATCTAACCAACTCATGAATGTATAACTTAGCATAGTCTTCAGCACCATGTGTAGTCTTAAACGATAGGATATGAGCTGACTTTGTCATTCTATCGACCACAACCCAAATAGAATCAAAAAACTCTTTATAGTCTTAGGCAACTCAACCACAAAATCCATGTTAATTTCCTTGCACTTACAAAGGGGAATATCTATATCTTGGGTTAGGCCACCCGGACTTTGATAATCGTCTTTGAATTGTTGGAAAATATGACAACCAGATACAAATTTGGCAATGCCTTTGTTCATACCACCCCACCAAAATACTTCCATCAAATTTCTATACATTTTTGTAGAACCAAGGTGAATAGAATAGGAAGAATTATGATCCTCATCAAGAATCCTCTTTCTCAAGTCATCCACACTAGGCATACACAACCTACCTTGGTACCTAAGGGCACCATCTCCCCCTTGAGAGAAAACATCCACTTTGCCATCTCTCACTAAAACAACCCCAAAAAGTGCCCAAAAAGTTCCTCAAAGTTCCCGGAATCATAATTCCATATATCTCAAAAATCATGCGTGATATAGAAAATCCGACTACATATTCTTTCTCAGAGGGAAAAATTGACTGGGAGATGGGTCTAACCCCGATTTTAGAGGGAAAAATTGACGGGGGGTTGTAGGCCCGGGTAACCACATTCAGGGGTTGGTACCTCAATTGCCTCGCTCGGGAGATAGTAGGCCCGAGTAACCATATTGAGGGGTTGGTATCTTGATTGCCTCTCTAGGGAGGTAGTAGGCCCGTGCTACCATGATTGGGGGGTATGTACCTCAATAAACACATTGAGAGGTTTGTACCTCGATTACCTCGCTCGGCAGGTAGTAGGCCTGTGTTACCTTGTCGGGGGGTATGCACCTCAATAACCATGTTGAGGAGTTTGTACCTCAATCGCCTCTCCAAGGAGGTGGTAGGCCTTGGATATTCTATATTGATGGGACTTCTTATGCATGTATTATGTTCTATATAAGCATGAGTTACTCTAAGCATCATCCATGAATGCCATATGGCTATATGCTTATTCATTTCGATTATGTTGCTTATCTCTTGTTGCATTGCATCCTACATACTTAGTACATTCAAACATACTAACACATACTCTATACCTACATGATGTTACTTTCACGACCCAAGCCTAGGGCCTAGACATGATTGGCGAATGGGGAACCTGAAGGAACCCCAAACAAGGCTCATAGCATATCATTACACATCCGTGGTCATGAAAGCAATTAAAACAAGCATCAAGAGATAATAAATTAGGAAAACCGAGGCTAAGGGAACCCCTCTATATCATAGACATCAAGAACAATAGAGTCAAGACTCATAGCGTAGATACATAGCATGTCTAACAAAACCTCTATTACATAGATAAGAGCGGGGGACACAACAAGCAAATGGGCTCACCTTCATAGTCAATACATAAACAAAATAAATATAGTCTTAGTACATAGCAAGAATCATAAGCAGCATCCCCGGAATGGAGGACTCACCAACAAGCTTGACAGACAATCGTACTAGCCACGTGGAGGGGGAGGATGGTCAAGCGATGCTCCGATTCATACATGGTGACATCTTGTAGGCATAGAGTATGCGTTAGTATATTTGAATGTACTAAGTATGTAGGATGCAATGCAACAATATATAGGCGTCATAGGCAAAATGCATAATAATACTCAACATATAGCATAATAGCAAGATGACATGTATGAATGATGCCTGAAGTAAAAATCATGCTTATACAAAATATAACACATGTGTAAGGAGTGACCATTATTAGTGCAATCTAAGGCGTACCACCTCCTTTTTTGAGATGCATGAGGTAAAAACCCCTACATGAGGTTGATGGAGTACAAACCCCTACATAAGGTTGATGGAGTACAAACCCCCTAAAAAGGTTATGGGTACAAACTCCTAACAAGGTTGATGGGTATAAACCCCCAACAAGGATGCACGGGCCTACCACCTCGCGAGCAAAGCGATCGAGGTACAAACCACTCAAAATGGTTACATGGGCCTACAACTTCCCGAGTGAGGCTTGGTCATCCCCAACACTATAAAGACAATATCATAGATATATATATATTCCTTTCATCATCATATACACACATTCCTTTCATCATCATAAAGTCATTCATCTCATAAGAAAAAGATTGGACGTTCAATTCCTCAAAAAATCATAACCGGACATTTTATCAAACACTTGGCGCGTGTGTAGTGCTAGTATAAAACCATGCAATTCAAGTGTGTTATCATGCTAGAAAATCCAATGTAAAATCATCAATTGACACTTGGTAAAACCCTCAAGCAATATACATCAGAACCCTTCATCAAATCTCGCAATAGATGTTAGATTCATAGCCCAAAACATAGAAAAACAGTCACAATTTCATAAACTCCAACATAGTTTGCAGTGAATTTCATAATACCTAAGTCCCATGAGTAAATCAACTTTAAATCATGTAATTTAGAGTAAAAGGAAGCTTGGATATCATGGGTGAAAGGAACCCATGAAAGAAACTCATATATCTTAGCTTTGGAGATGAACTTGGTGAAGATTGGAGATGGAGGTTTGAAGTTTGAATGGGAACCTTGAAATCCGGATGAGTTTGAGACTTGAATTTGGGAGAGGAAATATTGGCTAAGTGTTTGAGTAAGTATTGGGAATGTTTAGAATGATATGAGGGTGAAAATTGCCAAGTATAAGTATTTTCACATTTAGGAACACTTAGGCCCAAGAATTAAAAGTCTTGGACCAAATTCAAAATTGGACACAAATATACACAAATGCACGCCCCTGCGCGTCGCGCCAGGGGCGCGTAAACCTATATGGAAATTATATTTTGGAAAATCAAAATTGCTAATTGTTTGCTCTTAAATCGGGGTTAGACCCATCTTCCTCTCAATTTGACCCCCTAAATAAGAATATGAAGTCAAATTTTCAATATCGCGCATGGATTTCGAGATATATGAAGATTATGATTCTGGGCATTTCTGAGGCAAATTTTCAGGCATTTTTTGGGTTGATACAATATCTCCCCCTTGGGAACATTCGTCTCCAAATGTCAAAGAAATGTATATGAGAGATACAAACATGACAATTTCAGCCCACATAAGGATGCAACAATGCACTTAAACATCATTTCAAAAATCTCATCATTAGTATAAAATCATCATGAACTTGTTAATTTTAAATATGAATATATGCATATGTCATGAACTGAACTTAGACTTGAAATTACATAGGGGACTTAGATTGATACCATAGGCTTGAGTGGAGTGGAAAAGATAAGGATATCACTTTTGCATGTCCTCTTCGGCTTCACATGTAGCACTTTCAACTTGTTGATTCCTCCAAAGGACCTTAATGGAAGCCACATCCTTGTTCCTCAATTTCTTCACTTGCCTATCCAAAATCTGAACTGGAACCTTTTCATAAGTCAAGTTCTCTTCAACTACCCCAACGACATCAAGAGGCACAATATCATTGGGGTTATCCACACACTTCCTCAACATAGACATATGAAAGACCGGTTGAACCAATTCCATTTCTCTAGGCAAATCCAACTCGTAGGCCACCTTACCGATCCTTCTCATCACCCTATAAGGGCCCACATACCTGGGGCTCAACTTACCCTTCTTTCCAAAATGGAACACACCCTTCATGGGTGACACCTTCAAATACACGCAATCACCAACTTTGAATTCAAGATCCTTTCTCCTCACATCAGCATAGGACTTTTGGCGACTTTGAGTCATCTTCAACCTTTCTCTAATCATCCTAACCTTATCATGAGCCTCCATAACCAAATTTGGTCCCAACAAGGCTACCTCACCAACCTCAAAAGACCCAACTAGTAATCTACAACGTCTACCATAGAAAGCCTTAAAAGGAGCCACACCGATGCTAGAATGATAGTTATTGTTGTAGGCAAACTCAATCAATGGAAGATAATCATCCCAATTACCCTTGAGCTCCAATACACAAGCCCTAAGCATGTATTAAAGTGTTTGGATAGTCCTTTCGGCTTGGCCATCCATTTGAGGGTGGAAGGTCTTACTAAGTTTAACCTTTGTACCAAGACCCCTTTGGAAAAACCTCCAAAAATGTGAAGTAAATTGAGCTCCAAGATCCGATATGATGGATAAAGGAACCCCGTGCAATATCACCAAGTCATGGATGTACAACCTAGCATACTGTTCAGCCCCATATGTGGTCTTAACCGGTAGAAAGTGAGCCGATTTTGTCATCCTATCAACTACAACCCAAATGGAATCAAAACACTTTCTAGTCTTGGGCAACCCAACTACAAATTCCATATTAATCTCTTCCCACTTCCAAGTTGGGACCTCTATGTCTTGGGTTAGGCCACCCGGCCTTTGATGTTTGGCTTTGACTTGTTGACAACTATGGCAACCAGACACAAATTTTGCAATATCTTTCCTCATGCCTCCCCACCGATACACCTTCCTCAAATCGCCATGCATTTTATTAGAACCGGGCTAAATAGAATAGGAAGAACTATGAGCCTCATCAAGAATTCTCTCTCTCAAGCCATCAACATAAGGCACACACAACCTGCTTTGGTATCTAAAGGTATCATCTCTCCCTTGGGAGAAAACCACCACTTTCCCATCACCAACCAAGGCCTTCAATTCTAACAAAGTGGGATGAAGATCTTGCTTAGCTTTCACCTCCTCAACCAATGAAGATTTAAAAACCTTCAACAACAACAACACTATTACCCACTTATTTCAACCTAACTCCTAATTTAGCCAATTGATGGACCTCTCTAGCCACCTCATTATCACTGCCACCAACATGAGCTAGTCTACCCATAGACACCCTACTCAAAACATCCACCTCCACATTAGCCTTACTCGAATGATAGTGCACACTCACATCATAGTCCTTAAGAAGTTCTAACCATATCCTTTGCCTTAAGTTAAGATCTTTTTGGGTGAAGAGATATTGGAGACTCTTATGATTAGTGATCACATCAACATGCACCCCATACAAGTAATGACGCCAAAACTTCAATGCAAATACCACGACAGCTAGTTCAAGATCATGAGTAGGATAGTTCTTTTCATGAACCTGAAGTTTCCTAGAAGCATAGGCTATGACCTTACCAATTTGCATTTGAACACAACCTACCCCAATTCTAGAAGCATCACAATACACAACAAATCCCTCTAGCCGTTCTGGTAGTGACAAAATAGGAGCGGACACGAACTTATCTTTCATGCTAGAAAATCCAATGTAAAAAATTAAATAGACACTTGGTAACACCCTCAAACAATATACATCAAAACCCCTCATCAAATCTTACAATAGATCTTAGATTCATAATTTCATAAACCCCAACATAGTGTGCAGTGAATTTCATAATACTTAAGACCTATGAGTAAATCAACTTTAAATAATGTAATTTAGAGTAAAAGAAAGCTTGGGTATCATGGGTGAAAGGAACCCATGAAAGAAATCCACATGCCTTAGCTTTGGAGATGAACATGGTGAAGATTGGAGATGGAGGGTTGAAGCTTGAATGAGAACCTTGAAATCCGGATGAGTTTGAGACTTGAATTTGGGAGATGAAATATTGGCTATGTGCTTGAGCAAGTATTGGGGAATGTTTAGAATGATATGAGGGTGAAAAATGTCTAAGTATAGGTATTTTCACGTTTGGGAACACTTAGGCTCAAGACTTAAAAGTCTTGGACCGAAGTCAAAACTGGACAAAAAAATACACAGAGGCGCGCCCTTGGCGTGTCATACCAGGGAAGCAAAAATCGCTCTGGAAATCGCATTTTTGGAATATTGAAATTGCTAATCGTTTGCTCTTAAATCAGGGTCAGACCCATTGTCCACTCAATTTGACCCCTTGAACAAGAATATAAAGTCAGATTTTCGATATCGCGCATGTATTTTGAGAATGGAAATTACAATTCCGGGCACTCCTGAGCCACATTTTTAGGCACTTTTTCGGATTGTTATAGTTACCATGTAGGAACCGGATCCACGCTTGATCATCCTCCTCCTCCACGTGGCTAGTACGATCTCTCTCAAGCTAGTTGGTGAGTCCTCAACTCCGAGGATGATATCTTTTGCTCTTATGTTATGCTTAGACTCTCTTCCCTTTATTTGTATGCTTTTACTAAGAGGGTGAGCCCAGTTGCTTGTCTTGGCCCCTGCTAAGTTCCATGTGTAGAGAAGTTGTTGGATAAGTTATGTAATGATGCTGTGAGATTGACTCTCTCTTGACTCTTTAATGTTTTATGATACGGAAAAATTCCCTTAGTCCCTTATCCTTGCTTTATACTCTTATTATTGTTTTATTACTTCCACGACCGATGATGTGTAATGATATGCTAAGAGGTTTTCTTGGGGTCCCTTTGGGTTTTCCATGCATCATGTCAGGTGTAGACCCTAGGCTTGGGTCGTGACACTCACCAAGGCCTTCAATAATATCAAGGAGGGGTCAAGATCTTGCTTTGCTTTTACCTCATCAATTAATAAGGATTTGGAACCATCAACCACCACTACTCCACCATTATCAACCTCCTCCAACCTAACTCCCCTCCTAGCCAACCGTTGAACCTCTCTAGCCACCTCTTTGCTCCTATCATCAACATGCTTTAGACATCCTACTAAAGCATCAACCACAAGACTAGCCTTACTGGGTGATAATGCACACTTATATCATAATCCTTAAAACATTCTAACCACCTTCGTTGTCTCGAGTTGAGATATTTTTCGGTGAACACATGTTGGATACTCTTATGATCGGTGAACACATCAACATGCACCCCATTCAAATGATGATGCCAAATTTTCAAAGCAAAAACCACGATGGCCAACTCAAGATCATGGGTAGGATAATTCTTTTCATGCACCTTAAGTTATCTAAAGGCATAAGCTATCAACTTACCATTTTGCATCAAAATACAACCCAAACCAATTTGTGAGGCATCAAAATACACAACAAAATCCTTCCAACCTTCCGGTAGAGACAAAATAGGAGCGGACACAAGTTTATCCTTCAAGGTTTGGAAAATCTTTTCACATTCATTGGTCCACACAAACTTAGCATTCTTTTGAGTCAACTTAGTCATAGGAGAAGCAATAGAAGAGAACCGATTGACAAACCTTCGGTAATAACCCACTAAGCCCAAGAAGCTTCTAATATCTAACGGGGTCAAAGGTCTAGGCCAATTTCTAATTACCTCCTTCTTCTTAAGATTTACCTTTATACCATCACCCGACACCACATGACCTAGTAAGGCAACCTCTTTCAACCAAAACTCACATTTTTCATACTTAGCATAGAACTTCTCTTCCCTCGATTTTTGCAACACTACCCTCAAATAAGCCATATGCTACTCCTTACTATGGGAATAGATCAAAATATCATCGATGAAAACCACCATAAACAAATCGAGGTAGGGTTTGAAGACCCTATTTATAAGATCCATGAAGATAGCCGGTGCATTCGTCAACCCAAAGGACATATCGCAAATTCATAATGCTCATGCCTAGTCCAAATGGCCATCTTGGGAACGTCACACTCCCTCACCTTCACTTGGTGATACAAGAACTAAAGATCAATCTTAGAGAAGTGACTAGACCCTTGAAGTTGGTCAAAAAGATCATCAATCCTTGGAAGAGGGTACTTATTCTTAATGGTGACTCTATTAAGTTGTTGGTAATCAATGCACATTCTAAGAGTACCATCCTTCTTCTTCACAAACAACACTGGTGCACCCCAAGGTGATTGGCTAGGACTAATTAAACCCTTCTCCACCAAATCCTTTAATTGATCTTTCAACTCCTTCAACTCCGCCGGGGACATGGTAAGGAGGAATAGAAATAGGTTGAGTGTCAGGAACGAGATCTATGCCGAAATCTATTTCCCTTTCGGGAGGAACATCGAGAAGCTCAATAAGGAAGACATCTAGGAACTCATTAACCATCAGAACCGACTCTATACGAAGGACTATAGAATCCATATCCCTAACCCTCACAAGATGATAGAGACAACCCTTAGAGATCAACCTTTGGGATTTAATGCAAGAATCAAAGCTGCCCTTGACCACCACACCATGACTCTCGCACTCAAGGATGGGTTCGTTTGGGAATTAGAATTTGACCCTACGGGTTCTACAATCAATAAAGGCATAATATGCATGCAACCAATCCATCCCAAGAATGACATTAAAATCCACCTTATGCAAAAGACAAACGGGACAATTCCTATAGACCTTTCTAGCAATAATAGATGCACCAATAGGAGTAGACACCTCATAAGACTCACATAATAATTCGGGCTCAACATTAAACTTTTTGGCAACAAAGGGGTAGTAAAAGAAAGAGTGGCACCCGGGTCTATCAATACATACACATCAAAATCAAATACTTTTAACATACCAGTGATGACATCGAGCACCTCATCAATCCCTTGCCTCCCATGAAGAGCATATAATCGTTTGTGCTTTGGGGCACCACCTTGTTGTCCTCCTCTCCCAGAGGAGCCACATTTGCACTCTGGCCTTGTGGACGAATATCTCCATCCTTGTTTTGATTACGAGGACAATCAACATTCTTATGCCCCACTTTACCATAACTGAAACAAACATTGGTGTCCCTCAAACATGGGCCTCAATGAGCCCTACCACATTTTGGACACATAGCATTGTGCAACAAACTACCATCACCTTGGACCTTTGGATTGTCATTGGCAAACCTTCTATTAGGAGCATGAGTAGACCCTTAGCGTTGATGAATCCGACTACTTTAGAGACCTAGGCACTTATCATCAAAATGGCCCCTTTTGGCCTCACCACTCCTCCTTTTCCTCAACTTCTCCCCCTCCTTTTATTCGGCATATGTCATTAGGCAGGACAAATCCATGTCACTATTCAACAAAGCAAAGTGACACTCTTCACTCACCAAATCGGATACACCCATCACAAATTTGGTCATTCTAGACCTCGGATCGGCAACCAAGTGTGGAGTATATTTAGAGAGTTGGTTGAACTTGAGGGAATACTCTCTCACACTCATAGATCCTTGCTTCAAATTCATAAACTCCTTCATTTTGGCCTCTTTTAGTTTAATAGGAACGAACTGATTGAGGAATTCCACCTTAAACTCCTCCTATAGAATCACTTTGGTGTTCCCCTTCTCCTCCTTCCATTGAGTATACCATATTTGAGTCACCCTCTTGAGTTGGTAAGCCGCCAACTCTGCCTTCTCTTCTGACCTAACACCCAGGATATCCAACACCTTGTATACCTCATCAATAAATTCTTGAGGGTCTTCATCCACTTTTGAACCATAGAACTCCGATGGGTTCATACTCATAAAATCCCTTACCCTAGATGCCGGAGTCAGAGCATCATGGGCTTGGGCCACTTAATTGACTTGGTTAGCCATGGCTTGAGCTAGTAAAGTGAGATCATCCCGGAGCTCTCCATGAGCTGGTGTTCTTTGGGAGTGCGGGCTCTTCTTCCTCTTGTTTTAGGCATGATGTAAATATGGCAAAGAGCATTCTGTAGAAGAAGGCCTTACCTTAACTCTATCACACGACATAGATCAAGAAGAAGGAAAACATTTTCTAAGACGTCTCACAGCCTCTTACTCATAGTCTTGGTGCACAACACAACCATGAATAAGACTCTAATTGATGCGATGTATTGGATGTGGAGGACCATTAACAACCTAGTGCTCTTATAACAAGTTTGTCACGACCCAAGCCTGGGGCCTAGACTGTAACACCTCACACCTTACAATACTAGTATAATTCAAATGAAACATGACATGGTTTGGTCAAATTAGCGCTAATTTTTAAAAGTGCTTGAATCTCGTGTTAATGGGTTATATGTGTGTCTAACGCTTAAGATGGTCGAGTGTATACATGTTTTGTGTCGACTTGAGGAGATTACGACCTTAAATGAAGTGAGAGAATTGAGGTGCTTGTAGGACTTAATAAGCTAGAAGGTGAGTCACCTACTTGCTTAGCTTAAATCGCTAACTAAACGGAGATGAGGCTCGATATCGAATTTCTCCAAGCTCGATTATGAATAAAATTCGTGCTAAGGGTGTAACTTAAGCCCATATTTTAGCATCATAAATGGACTATATTTTTAGCCAAGAAACATATTAAAAATGGCCGAAAGACATCACAACCCATTTGATTATTTGGGCCTAGAACTAAGTAAGTGAAAGTTAGAAAATAGGCAGCCCAAGTCCATCAAGTTAGTGCCCCAAAAAGGCCCAAGTGAAAGGGGTAAGGAGCTGTATCACCTCCTTGGTGAAGTAAGGCTGAGAGTGCCTTATTAGGTTGGCAAAATCACACCATAAAAAGGGGTCAAAGCATCTCCCAAAAGTCATTTCTCAACTTGACCACACAAAAATCAGATTTGCTCTCTAAATTTCCTCTTAACTTTTCTCAACTTTGTGAAGCAGCCAAACGACTCTTTTAGGGTTCTTAAGGAGCCTCTAAACCTTGA
>JAPFFP010060911.1:0-26951 GCA_026153255.1 Solanum medicagineum | reverse complement strand
GGGTTAGGCTGCGTACATCCGACCCCCCCTCACCCCGCAATGAGCGGGAGCCTTTTGAGGCACTGGGATATGTTGTTATATGTTGTTATATATAAGGTTGACGTTTATCTATTTTTGAAAAAAAGGATCATTCCAGAATATGACATCCCCATCATGCTTTGGATTTTGAATTATATTGCTTGGTAAAGTGCCCTTGAGGTATTGGTTCAATTGTGAAGAAACTTGCCTAAATTGTTTTTCCAATTGTTTGATAGCTACTGAGTGAGACTCTATGTTTTGGTTTATGCTCGTCATGTCCGAGTTCATTCCTTTGAAGTTCTCATTTTGATTGTCGACTCTATTCAACAACTTCTCAAACATCTCTTCGATCCTGAAGTATTTGGCCCGGCATTATGATTGTGGGGCGGGACAAAAGGACCATTTCTATAACTATCTCTTTTACCCCATTCGACATTCGATACTCTTTCCCTTTAATAATAACCACCTCGGTTGTATTTATATACACCATGATGGTTGTAGTTCTGACTTTGATTCCTGGAACTTTGACTCTAATTGTCCGAATTGGACCCTTGGAGGTTGTTCGGGGAACTTGCCTATTGGTTACTCACGAAGCAAACAACTTCATCAAGAAGTGGTTCATCATTCATGGGTGCCTTAGGAGGTTGGTGTGTAACCACTTGAACACTCGTTTGATTTTGCTTTAAGACCAAATCCATGCTTGTCTGCAGTTGGGCAAGTTGTTGCATAATCTCCTCATTGACTTTAGCTTGCTTATTGTTGGTGTTTAGCGCACAAGAAGTCTTCATAGCACTTCACTCTCATTGACCCCATGCTCTATTGGTTTTAACTACTTGATCCATCCTTTCGGCGATTAATTGAAAAGATTTGTAAAGGAAATGCCTCTGATGATTGTGTCGGCACAAGCTTGACTATTCTCATCAAACGCCCGACACAAAATCTCAACCAAGGCATCATCAACAATCTTATGATCAGGGACAATTTGCAAACACTTGGTGAACCTCTCCCATGTGGTACTAATAGAGTCATCGGGCAACTGCTCAAAATTGTTTATTTGGTCTTTGAGCTTAAGCATCTTTGACTTTGGAAAGTACCTTTCTAGAAAAACTCTTTAAAACTTTGCCCAACTTATTATTGTACCTTGAGGAAGCTCAGACAACCAAACAGTTGCATTACTAGTTAGTGATAATGGGGACCCTCGCAAACCAACTGCATCTAAAGAAAGACTTTATGTCCCTATAACACTTTTGCAGACAAAGACGACATTATAGAGATGACGATGGGGATCCTTTGAAGGTACCTAAGAATAAACCATGGTTTTGGAGCATTTGGAGTACTCCACTCGACACCGTGAATTTAGGATCTACCGATAATGGTGGCAACACTATATCACTAGTAACGTCCATGGCTATAGGGTTCAAGTGATTTTGATTACAACTATAAGCTGTTTCATTGAAATCCCTAAGTTGTTGCTTGTTGTCCGTTGGCGTTGGATTCTCCTCCCTTCCCATATAATCATTCACATTCATTTCTTCCTCAACAGCAATATCCTCTTCAAATGAGCCATCCTTCAAGTGATTTGATAAATCTCAAAATTGTTCAGAGCTAAGGGATTTCCCTGGCACCTTGTATTGGGCATACAACCTAGTACACCTGCAAATAAGAGTAAACAACAAAAACAAAAAATAAAAGTAAAATATAAGAGAATCTAGAAATTAATACTTGAATTAACTACAAGTGAAATCCAGTGAAGAACCTAGCCGTTCCCTGACAATGATGCCATAATTGTTTATGTTCATGCTCCAACAGTAAACCGATCGTAGTTAGCAATAAATCGAAACAGAGGTTAGGGTCGAATCCACAAGGAATACGGGGGTTGACTAAGTTGATCCACTAACAATTATTTCAAGAATTGATCACTATATTCTCTAAAATGGAGGGTTGGTTATGTGATTCAAAATGAAGAACAAAAAATAAACACTACACTGTTTGTGCAAGAAAACAATCAAATTGAGGGACAACTTGGGAATTGTGTTCCCCATGATTCGTTGACTCAATTACCCTAGACAACATAACTCTAATTAGGAATTTTCATGAATAATGGTAACTTAGGTTCTTCCAGCCCTCTTGTGAAGGTGAAGGTTGAACTACACCATTGCACTTGGTCAATAACCATGGTGTGCCAACTAACCATTACCCGTTGTCCCAGTCAACCTTCCCTTTGTCAGGTTTTGTTAATTAGACGAGAATACATCAATTGAATCGTGTCATCTACTTCCCTTTTCCTATTCATCACTACCTTGGTCGGAATCATGATAGTAGGTGGGGTTTAGTGTTGGCCACCACCTAACAACAATCAAAGCGGAGGGGAAAATACAATACATACAAAAACCCCATAAAAGTAATGCACAAAGTCTAGGTTGTTTCAAGTCAACTACTCATGATTCCCGCATTTCCAAGTTGCAGATGCTTAGCTACTCATGGCTAAGACAAAATCAACAACATTGAATATAAGAGACATAGTTGAGAGAATACCAAAAACAATAAAGAATAAAGAAACCTTCAAGTTGAAAACCACAAGCTTGGGTTAATGGAGAATGAGCACAATGTGATTTTTCAATCCACCAAAATGGGTCTTCAAATTAGAAAATGAAATTTACACTAAACCCTAACCATATTCTAGAGCAAATATTCAAGGTGATGGAGTCTAAAGAATTGTTCAAAGGTCCTCTGCTAAACCCTAACATTAACTATTTATACCATTTACAAATACACCCTAATAATTAAATAGAAAATACAGCTAGCAGCTATTACGTCTTGCAGCTACAACTCGTAGAGTGACATACGAGTCGTAATCGGGGTTTCATAGCCAGCATTTGGTACTTTGGAATTGACTGCTATGACCCACTATTACGGGTTGTTGCTTGGGCTATGACTCGTATGCTCTTCTCATAGTCTAGGCCTTCAATTCTTGATCCAAATTTGTTGGCTCACTGTTCCTTCTACGACCCCCATCGATAAGAGTCGTAATGAGACCTACGACTCGTGGGGTGGCCTCGTATGGCAGACCATCACTTTACAAATTCTTGATTTTGCTTATTGTTTCTTGCTACGAGAGCACTAGATACAATCACATGATGCCCATCTGAAATGTAATGTCGTGGCATCGAAACATGTAACAAAAGATGGACTGAAGATAAGTTGGGTGGAAAAGCAAGTCTACAAGCCACATCTCCCACTTTGTCTATAATATCAAAGGACCAACAAATATTGAATTGAGCTTGCCCTTCTTCTCGAATCTCATAATGCCCTTCAAGGGTGAGACATTCAACCAAACCATTTCACCAACCATGAATTTCAATGGTCAAATCCCCTAATCTACATAGCTACTTTGGCATCACTAATCTTTCACCAATCTACTCTGAGTCAAACACATGATGATGTTCACGCTACAACAAGAATGCGGTCGTTGTCAGTAATTAACCTAACTGAAAGATAGGGTAAAATCCACAGGGAATACATGGTTTGACCATGAGAATTCACTATCAATCATTTCGAGTATCAATAACTAAATTCACTAGATGGGGGTGGGGGTTTGATTTAAGAACAAAATAAATTAAACACTATACTACGATGTGGACAAATACTAAATTTTAGGGACAACTTGCTAATTATGTTCCCCATGGTTCTTTGACTCGATTACTCTAGCTAACATAACTACATTTGAAGATTCGCATGTAGGACAGTAACTTAGGTTCCTCCAGCCTGAGGTGAAGGTTGAATTTCACCATGGCGCTTGGTCGGCTACCATGGTGTGCCTACTAACCGTTACCTATTGTCCCAGTCAACCTCCCCTAGGTTAGGTTTGGTTGATTAGATGAGAACACATCAATCAAATTTTGTCATTCACTTCCCTTTTCATATTCGTCACTACCTTGGTCGGGATCCTGATAGTAGGCAGGGTTTGGTATAGGCCACCACCAAACAACTATCATAATGAAGGTGAATAAACAATACATGCAAAACCCCAATCATCGGAATGCAATAAACCTAGGTTATCTCAAGTCAAATACCCATGGTTTCCACAACCCAAGTTGTGGGTGCTTAGCTACTCATGGCTGAGGCAAAACAAGCAAAAATAGAAATAAATGACATAATTGAGAATTTTACCGAAGGCAATGAATAATGAAGACACCTCAAGTTGTAAACCAAAAGCTTGATAGATTGACAATGAGCACAAAGCAAGGTTTACAATCCCTAAAATTTGGTTTTCCAAGACAAAAAGATAATCTAAGCTAAAAACCTAAGAGTTTTCTTGAGAGAATATTCAAAGTTGATCCAAACTTCTCTGGTTCAGATCTATGCTCCTTAAAAACCCTAACTTAAACTTATAGAGTGTTTACAAAACAACCTTAAAAATTACACAGATAAGACAGCTGACAGCTGGTACGCCTCGCAGGTACGACTCGCAGGATAGCCTATGAGTCGTAACTGGGGTCTCATATCAGGTTCTTGACATATTGGAAAATCAACTGGTATGACCCCACAAGTACGAGTCATAGCTTAGGCTACGACTCGTATGCTTATCTCGTAGTCTAGACCTTCAGATTTTGGTCCAGCATTTTGTCTCTCTGATTGCTGCTACAAGTCCACCTATACGAGTCATAGTGAGACTTAGGACTTGTAGGATGGCCTTGTAGGGAAGACCTCCACTTAGCAGATTGTTGATTTGTGGTCTCTATTTCTTGCTACATGTGAGCTTGTATGTCCTAGGATTCAGAAAACTTTGCAACTTTTCTTCCAAGTCATGCCAACCTAACTTTTCTGCAAGAACAACACAAAAACACATAAAACCCATAAAAAGTCGCATTAAGAACTCACAAATCCCTTGTTTTAAGCCTCAAATTGCTGTATTTTGATAGCACATCAACACCCTCAACTTAGAATTCTTGCTTGTCCTCAAGTGACGACTCAATCTACGCAGACAAAGTAAAATACATAGCTGTTATACTAATAGCATATACATTAATTCTTCTGATTCAGGTACCTAACTATCATTTTCCAAACTAGATTGAGAAGTTACTGAGCATAACAAAACATGATAATGAATCTTGTAACCCCACTATGATAGGCTAAGGAGCATCAGCTATCCATAATCACTGATGCAGCCATATGCTTATCAAGTAGTGCAAATGCCCTCACAAAAAACAAGTCCCTCTTACTCACTCAAGAAGCATTTAGAATTTAGGGACTGAGGAAGCCTTCTCACTCTCACAATTGAAATTCATGCATACTGATTAACACCATAGGCTTGCCCCTTGTACTCATCTTCTGGCTTGGTGATAAACTGGATTTGGATCACATTAGGACTTACGGGCTTGTAACATAGGTTCAGGGGGCTATGGTATGGCATTTTAGGCAAGTAGTGACTAAAAGCTATCCTTGAACCATGTTTACAAACACTTTTTTGCTTTCATAACCCAACATTTTTCAATAAATCCACCCTAATCCTCTAGTTTCAAACTTTTTCTCGAGTGGTTTCTTTGTATTTTCAGTTGTGCCTTATTTCTGAACTCAATTCTTGCTAGATTTTTACAATTCAAGGCACTTTTATTTTCTTCTTCTTCAGTCGGCACATGATTTTTCATTTCTTCTTTTATTTCCCAACTAACCACCTCATTGTCATTACTTTACCACAATAAGGGCCATCCTCAAATTAGGCTTTTAGCTTGAGGTGATGTACCTATTCCTCAAACCAGGGCCAAAACTTGTAGTCACCCTCAACTTAGGCTTTTAGCCTCAATTAAGGTTCATATGTCCAAGGATAAACCAGGGCCAATATCAAGGTATTTCATCAAACAAGGTTAAGCTAGCAATGTGTCAAGAAAGAATGAGTACATGAGAAGCTCCAAAATTTGGAACGAGGGATTCACTTACTCATTTGGTGGGTCATTTAGGCTAAAAGTGGTTTCACTTAAAGAACAAAGACCTAAGATCCTTTTCGTATTTATCACATCACCAAACCAATCTTAGAGTACTAAGGCAATTTCTGAGTCCATACAAGATGCATGAATGTAGCAAAATAAGCTCACAACACACATGACATTGCGCCCACAATCAAGTATAGACTCACAGATAATGCTTCAAGCATCAACTTACCTTTACCTTGTAAGAGCAAACATCACCAGATTATCAAAATGTATGAGTGCATCCTAATCACAATCCCAAAAATTTTGAAGGTACCCAATTTTTCAAATCATCTAAAAAGAACATTTAAAGACTATGTGTATGCCAACAGATAACACAACTTTGAATTTACACATTATGTACACTACCTTAACATGCCGATTCAACAGAAAAGTAAACATCCACAAGGAAAAGGAATCACGGCAAGAAAATCTTGGGATAAAAAATAGGGGAAGTTATGGACTCGAGGTTACTCAGACTTCACCTTAATCCATAACTTCCTACACCCCACCAAAATAGGATAATTTATCATCAAAGTAAAGACAAGAATGAAAACAAAACACAATAACATAGAAATATATATACATACATTAAAATCCCAAAAACTAATATACACAATATAAGTAAAAATAATATGCAACATAAGAATATTTAAACAGATCCAAAAACCAACATAATAAAAAGATTGTCTAACAATAGAACAAAGTATCCATAAGGACAAAATAAGAACTAGGGTGAAAAGAAGCCAAATAGCATGGTGCATTAAGAACCAGTCTCTGGTTGATATGTAGGGTTCTAGGGCACTATCTCCTACTCAACAATCTGGGCCGAAATTGTATGTGAACTACCCTCTCCATGTGGATGCCAATGCTCCCTATCTCGTTGTATGGCTCCCAGTAGGATCAACTCCTGCACTACCTCCTCTGGTATCGGCTCATCCACCGGGGCTGTTGGGTCATCAGGTCGAAGCCTCTTCTAGCTCATCTCTAGATCATCATCATGCTCAAGGGGCCTCTTCCCACGGATATGGGGATGGTCAGCTAGCCAATCAAAATGTCTTATAGCTCGCCAGTGCCACCTCAGGGACTACAACAGGAGCTGCCAACATCTATAATAAGTCGGCCTTAAACTTGGTCAACCCCTCAGTCACCACACTCGTGTCAACAGGCCTAGCGCCCTCAAGTCTCTGCTGGACTCTCTCCTAAAATGCATCAACTTAGGCATCAACCGCTCTAACTGTCTCATCTACAAATGCATGAGTGAATGCATTCATCCTCTCCTCAAAGTCCCAAACAGTCTGATCAACCCATGGCCGGACCGTGCTGATAAAGCTTGAAGCCTGGACTATGCCGTAGCCACCCTGTGTAATAGTACCTGAAAAGCAATAGCAGAAATAATAGAATCAACCTATAAAGTAGCTACTGATTGTGCTAGAGTACTAGAGGATGATGTGGACTCAATCTGCATAGCTGGTGTAGGCTCTGTAGCAGTTGAAGTGGTGCTAGTAACAATTCGGATAGTGCTAGTAGCAGCTGGAGGTAAACACAAAGTTTAAGGCTTTACTAGGAATAGATCTGGAATCGGAGGAGAAACTATGCTCTGTAGGGCCACCAGGTTCTCATCGGCCTTTATCTGGCTAGGATCTTTGGTGTGTAGGGCCTCTACATGTGGATCCAAGTGAAAAGTACGCACACCCCTGCATCATTACACAGTCGATGTATTAAGATGGGAAAAGGTAATGAAGTCTAAGTACGAATTACTGACTCATGGAACTGTTCAGCCATGACTCGTGCCTAATCAATATCATAACCAACCAAAATGCTAGCTAGTAGTAAAGCCCTCTCCAGGGTGATCACATTATTTGTAAAGGTGGGTCTGATGCGCCAATGAATAATAGACCACCAAAACTTAGCTCTGAATGAGAGGTGGGATTTCACGATCCAAGCAGTGTGGTTTATGACCCACATAGGTTCCACACCCTCCTTGCATATTTGGCTAGCTATACACCTGAGCAACTCTGTCTTCATATCCACATTCTTCTCGCTCACCACTTTCATCATCTTAGTAATTTTAGCATCATACTCTGTGGTGGAATGAGGTACTATGTAGTTTGGCCCGAACTAAACCTCCTGATAGTCTCCTCTGAAATATCAACAACCTCATTCTGCACTAGAACTTCTCGCATCCTTGGCTGCTCTATAGGCTTCTTCCCTCAAGGAAGATCTTGGAGAATAGTGGCATAATAGTCAGCAAAAATTCCCAGACTAGATATAGGGCATACTTTCCCAACATTGGCGACAGCCATGCAAGTCCGTTACGATTGACCTTTGTCTCCAGGTCAGGTACTATGCTCAATCCAAAATCGTTGAGTGTCGATTCCTCATGAAATTGTCGAACCGGCCTTTTTGGACCCTTTAAATCCAACCCTTTGTCATATATCTCCTACATGCCTAGAATACATTCTAGTATTTCTGGGATCTATGGAAGTGACAGTGGTACTAGGATCCACTGGAGGTTGAGAACTAGTCTTCTTCAGTTGGGTATGAGATGTCTCAATGGACTCTGATTCTAACAGTGACCAACCATCATCTTACCAGTCTTCATTGCACTCTGCTTCAGACATAGAGGGACTAGTAACTTCCATTGGTATTTGTGTAGTACGAGCTCAAGTTTGAGGAACATTTACCTCGGGGTTTATCTGGATCCATGAAATTCCACAAAGCCCTCAGATGCTTCATCATCAGAGGGGTTATCCCTCAACTATCTTCTCTGACTTTAGTAGCCTCTTTTCCAACCTTTGGAGCAATATAACCAATTGAGCAAATGAAGATCAATGAGAGGTAATGAGAGAGCAAGGAGTACATCAAAACCCTAGAAAAATAGTGTCCTTACTAGAGTATTCACTAGAAAATGATGTGGGTAGCGGGTATTTGATCGTAATAGTTAATGGGGGAAAGGTTATTGGGGGATTCCATCGATCTTAGGGTTGGGAAATATGATTTGGGGGTCAAATCTTATTTTGACCCCCTTTTAAATGAAACTGAGTTAGATTTAAAAAGCTGCAGGTCAGGGCTATGAGACCTCGACTACAAGTTGTAGGGTGTCGTACAACTCGTAGGTCCTGGTCTCGTAGCATGCCCAACACTTAAAAAAAATTAAGAATTCATACCTGGTCACTATGAACCCCACTTACGACTCGTAGAGGGTTCTACGAATCGTAAGGTTGGTTCATAATGTCTGTGCTAACTTCGTATACTCACTGATTCCCTCTATGACGCATGGCCACAAGTCATAATGGTGACAACAACTCGTAGGAGCTGCTCTAAGTGTCACTTTTGCATATCTTCACTTCTTCAATTTCACTTGTAGACCAAGTCTCAAAACACAATAATCTCTGAAATATTACAACTGTATCAATGTCTTTCAACTTAAAACAAACTCACACCTTCTACCTAAGAATCTCAATAACCAATAATACTCAAAACAAAGAAACAATTGTCAAAGATGCTTGGGTTGCCTCCCAAGAAGCGCCTTGTATAACGTCGTGGCTCGACATTGTTATCATCCTTCATCAACAGTCATCAAGGGTCCACACCTTACTCTTGAACTCATCTAGGTATTTCATGGATTGGCCAATATCGAACACGACCTCTGCATCAATGACCCTAAACTGAAGTTGACCCGAATCCATATCCACTAAGGCTCTCCCAATGGCCAGAAATGGTCTGCCCAAGTTGATGGGAACTTCAAAATCAAGGATCACAAAGTCCGCGGGAAAGATGAATTTATCAACTTTACCAAGTACATCAAGAAGGATTCCTTCTGGCGTTTTAATGGTTCAATTGGCCATGAGCAACCTCATTCTTGTCGGGGTAGGAGTGCCAAGACCTAGCTGTTTGAATACAGTAAGAGGCATTAAGTTGATACTTGCTCCTAAGTCGCACAATGCTCTTGCAAATTTGTTGATACTTGCTCCTAAGTCGCACAATGCTCTTGCAAATTTAGCATCATCTATAGTGCAAGGAATACACCTGGGTCCTCTCATTTCTGAACAAGGCATTTGGTCATGATTGCACTACATTGTTGAAAATCTTGTGAGAGTTCTTCGCTGAGAGAGTGCTTCTTTGTTACCAAATCCATCATATACTTGGCATACCCGAGCATCTTCTCCAAAGCTTCTAGAAGGAGAATGTTGATGGATAGTTGCTTCAACTTTGAGAGGAAGTGTTTGAACTTGCATCAGATAAAGGGGGCATGTCCTTATTTCAACAAAAGAAGCACGGTCTTCTTCTCCATTTTATCTAAAAATTTCATGTTGGGTCAAATTCGAATAGTATCTATTTAGATAGGCCCAAATGGCCTCTTCCTTTTTCTTAAGCCTTTGAGGGAAAGTAGGAGGAGGTTTTGGAATTGAGTTCAATTTTTTGTGATCCCTTACCTTTTCTCATTACATCCCAACAGTCTCTGGATCTTCTCCCTCTACCACAACTTCACCACTAAGACCCTTCTCATCAACTTTATCCATAATCACTGACATAAGGGGATCTATGGTGCTTTTGCCACTTCGAGTCATGACCGCCATGCAATGCGCTTCATTTTTAGGATTTTGAACCATATTGCTTGGTTATGTGCCCTTTTGGCATTGGTTCAGCTGTGAAGAAACTTGTCCAAATTGTTGATCTAGTTGCTTAATTGTCACCAAGTGAGACTGTATTTTTTTGTTAATACTTGAGATATCCGCTTTCATTCCCTTTAAAGTCTCATCGTGGTGGTCATCCCACTTCAACAACTTGTCAAACATTTTTTCAAGCTTAGAAGTGCTTGGCATGGCATCACGGTTGTAAGGTGGCACATAAGGACCACTCCTGTAGCCATCTCTTTTTCCCCAGTCGGCATCTGCCACACTCTCTCTTTCATAGTATCCAACCCGGTTGTCTCTATATGCCCTATCACGGTTGAAGTTCCGACCTTGATTCCCGGACCCATGCCTCCAATAGTCCAACATGCATCTTCATCAAAGAATGGATCTTCATAGATGGGAACCTTCGGAGGTTGGTAAGTATCTGGTTTGACACTTACTTGGTTTTGTTTCAAGACCAAGTCCATACTTGTGCGAAGTTGAGCAAGTTGCTCCATGATCTCTTCATTTACCTTTGCTTGCTCCTTGTTGGTGTTGACCACATATGAAGGTTTCATCACACCTTATTCTCTTTGACCCCATGCTCTATTGGTTTTAACCACTTGCTCCATCCTTACGGCTACCAATGCAAAAAGTTGGTCAAGAAGCATGCCTCCCATGATTGTGTCGGCGCAAGCTTGACTGGTCTCAACAAGTTCTTGGTAAAAGATCTCAACCAAGGCATCATCAACAATCTTGTGATCGGGGACCATCCTTAAGCATTTGGTAAATCTTTTCCATGTTATGCTAATAGAAAAACCTGACAATTGCTCAAAGTTGTTTATTTGGTCCTTGAGCTTCAACTTCTTACATCTTGGGAAGTATCTTTCAAGGAATAATCTCTGAAGCTCAGCCAACTTGTTATGGTTCCCGGAAGAAGCTCAGACAACGATACAGCTGCATTGCTAGTCATGACAGTGGAAACACTCTTAAACCAATGGCATCAAGAGAAAGATTTTGTATCCCTATGACACTTTTCCAAACAAACACCACATTTTGGAGATGAAGAGTGGGGATCCTCTGAAGGTAGTCATGTGAATAATCTGCGGTTTTGCAGCATTTGGAGCAACCCACTCGAAATCGTAAACTTATTATCTGCAGGTAAAGGAGGCAGTACTATAGCACCGGTAATGTCCATGGCCATAATACTGATTCCATGCATAAGCGTTTTCATTGAAGTCCTTAAGCTGTGGCCCGTTACCCCTGGTGGTGGATTCTCCTCTCTTCCTATATTCTCATTCATAATCATGTCCTCCTCAACCTCGATAACCTCATTCACTTGATCCATTCTTCTAAGAGTTGATGGATCTCCAAATTTATCGGAGCTAAGGGATTGCCTTGGCTCCTTGTGTTGCGCATACAACCTTGTACACCCTGCGATTAAAGTCAAACAACAAAAACAAAAACAAAGGTAAAATACATGAGATTCTAGAGATCAACACTAGAACTAATTAATAGTGAAATCAAGTCAAAACCTAGGGGTATTCCCTGGCAACGACGCCACAATTTCTGATGTTGTTCACCCTCCAATAAGAAAGCGATCATTGTCAGCAATTAACCTAATTGAAGGTTAGGGTTGAATCCACAGGGAATATAGGGTTTGACCATGAGAATTCACTATCCATCGTTTCGAGTATCGATAACTAAATTGTTTAGTTGAGGGGGGGTTGTGATTCAAGAACAAAATAAATTAAACACTATACTATGATGCAGAAAAAAACTCAATTTTAGGGACAACTTGGGAATTATGTTACCCATTGTTCTTAGACTTGATTACTCTAGCTAACATAACTACACTTGGAGATTCGCACGCAGGACGATAACTTAGGTTCTTCCAACCCTCTTGTGAAGGTAAAGGTCAAATTTCACCATGGCGTTTGGTCGGCTACCATGGTGTGCCAACTAACATTTACCTATTGTCCTAGTCAACCTCCCCTTTTTCAGATTTGGTTGATTAGACGAGAACATATCAATCGAATTCTGTCATTTACTTCCCTTTTCCTATTCGTCACTACCTTAGTCGGGTTCGTGATAGTAGGCAGGGTTTGGTGTTGGTCACCACCAAACAACAATCTTAATGAAGGTAAATAAACAATACACGCAAAATCCCAATAATAGTATTGCAATACACCTAGGTTATCTCAAGTCAAATACCCATGGTTCCTACAACCCCAAGTTGTGGGTGTTTAGCTACTTATGGCCAAGGAAAAATAAGCAAAAATGAAAATAAATGACATGATCGAGAATTTTACCCAAGGCAATGAAGATAGAGGACACCACAAGTTGTAAACAACAAGATTGATAGATTGACAATGAGCACAAATCAAGGTTTACAATCCCCAAAATTAGGATTTACAAGAGAAAAAGATAACCTAAGCTAAAAACCTAAGAGTTTTCTTGAGAGAATATTCAAAGTTGATCCAAACGTTTCTGGTTCGAATCTCTACTCTTTAAAAACCCTAACTTATACTATATAGTGTTTACAAAATCACCCTAAAAATTATGCTGAAAAAACAACTGGCTGCTGGTACGCCTCGTAGGTACGACTCATAGGATGGCCTATGAGTCATAATCGAGGTCTCGTATCAAGTTCTTGGCATCTTGGACTCAACTGGTATGAGTCGTAGCTTGGGCTATGACTCATATGCTCATCTCATAGTCTAGGCTTTCAGTTTTTGGTCCAACATTTTGTCTCTCTGATTCCTACTACGAGTCCACCCATCCTAGTTGTAGTGAGATTTACGACTTGTAGGATGGCCTCATAGGGGTGACCTTCACTTAGCAGATTTCTTATTTTTGGTCACTGTTTCTTGCTATGACACACCCTATGACTCGTAGCTCGGGCTATGACTCCTAAGAAAGCTTGTATGTGCTATGATTAAGCAAAATCTGCAACTTTTCTTCAAAATCATGCCAACCTAACTTTTATGCAAGAACAACACAAAACACATAAAAACTATAAAAAGTCACATTAAGAAGTCACAAAATCTCTTGTTTTAGGCCTCAAATGTGCTGTATTTTGATAGCATATCAACACACCCATTCTAGATCATTGATCAACATATCAACATCCATGCTCTCCACCCGCTATAGTTACAAACCATCCGATAGGAGATTTATATCTTCGGCCATATACGACCTCAAAAGGAGCCATTTGAATGCTAGATGATAAAAGTTGTTGTATAGAAACTCCCCCAAGGCTAAGTGATGGTCCCATCTAGCAACAAAGGCAATAACACAGGCTTGAAGCATACCCGCTAGCACTTGAATGGTCCTTCTGGATTGGCCATCGGGTTGGGGGTGAAAAGTTGTACTCAAATCCAAATGGATGCCCAACCCATGATGTAAGGCTCTCCAATAGTGTGAAGTAAACAACAAATCACGATCTGACACGATGGAAACTGGGACTACGTGAAGCCTCACAACCTGACTAATGTAGAGCTGAGGTAATCTCTCAGCTGCATAATTCACTTTGACGGGAATGAAGTGCGCATACATAGTCAACTAATCCACCACTACCAAAATAGAGTTAAAAACCCCAAAAGTAGGAGGCAAGCCAACAACGAAGTCCATAGTAATGCGCTCCTACTTCCACATGGGAATGGGCGTTCTCTGAAGCCCTCCATATGGCCTTAAGTGCTTGCACTTGACTTGTTGGCATGTCAAGCACCTGGCTACAAACTCTAATATATCTCTCGCAATGTTGCGCCACAAATAATGTTGACTCAGATCACAATACATCTTCATTGCCCCCGGATGGATAGAATCTCTACTACAGTGAGCCTCCTCAAGTATCAATTTGATTAAATCACCTTACATAGCCATATAGACATAACTACAAATCCTCAAAACATCATGAAAATCAAGCTTAGCTTCATTAGCCTCCCCTCTAATCACCTTATCACGAAGCTGACATAACTTCTGATCTTCAAACTTCCTTATGCGAATCTTATCCATCAATGATGAGCTAGCCTCAATAGAAGCAAGCACTTCACCCTAATGAGAAATCTGTAATCTCACCTCACCATTAGAAAATTTTTGAATATCTAGAGCCAATGGTTTCTCCTCAACTTAAATACCTGAAAGGTTACCTATACTAGAAGCCTTTATAGTCAAAGCATCGACCACCAAATTGGCCTTCCCAGGGTAACATAAAATAGTCACATCATAATCCATTAGAAGCTCAATCCACCTCGTCTATCTCACGGTCAGGTCCTTCTGACTGAATATGTACTGTAGGCTATAATGATTAGTGAAGATGTCACAATGAATCCCATAAAGATTGTCTCTACAGCTTCAATACAAACACAACTTCCTCAAACTCTAACTCATGGGTGGGATAATTCTTCTAGTGAGCCTTCAACTGTCTAGTAGCATAAGCTATCACCCTTCCTTTTTGCATTAATATTCCAGCCAAACCAACTCTAGATGCATCACAATAGACCGCGAAATCAACACCCTCCTCTAGCAATGTCAATTTGAGCTTCTGCAAGCTCTCTTGACACTCATCAAACCACAAGAATGGAGCATTCTTCTGAGTGAGCTTTGTCAACTGGGCTACTTTAGAGGAGAAGCCCTAAACAAATCAACTGTAGTAATCAACTATACCCAAAACCTAAAAAAGTATGGTCAAAATACAATATTCATCAACTTTATAAATGCGTTTGAGGTAGTGGTTAACCTAAAGGACATCACAAGGAACTCATAGCGCCTATATCTCCTCAAAAAAGTCATCTTAGGAATGACAGAAGCCATGATCCTTAGCTGATGATATCTGAATCTCAAATGAATCTTGGGAAAAACGACTGCACCCTGAAGCTGGTCGAATAGATCATCAATCTTATAAAGGGGATACTTGTTCTTGACTGTCACTTTGTTCAACTGTCTATAGTCAATACATAATCTTATAGAGTCGTCATATTCTTCAAGAACTAAACAGGGGCACCTCATAGAGACACATAAGGGTGTCTGAACCCCTTACTTAAGAGATCTTTCAATTGCTCCTTTAGTTCCTTCAACTCAGCTAGAGTCATATGGTAGGGAGGAATAGAAATAGGCTTGGTGTCTGGCTCAAGATCAATGGGAAATCAATGTCCCTGTTAGGAGGGACTCTAGGAAGATCTGAAGGGAACACATCAACAAACTCCCGAACAATAGGAATAGACTCTATCGATGGTAGCTTAACATTGGTATCACAAATAAAAGCCAAATATGCAAGACAACCCCGTAAGTTCTGTGTCCAAATATAAGATATAACTTTGTTAGGATAGAATCCACTCGAACCCTTCCATATAATACTTGATCTATGTAGAATAGCCAAAGCCACTATCTTAGCATAGTAATCAAGAATAGTCGATGAGGAGAAACCCAACCCATCCCCAATATAATATCAAAATCAATTATATCTAGAATAATCATATCAACCCAAGTCTCATAGCCTAATAAGGTCATAAAGCAGAATCAACACACCCGATCTGCTACTATGGGCTCATCTATCAGGGTCTAAACATGAATAAGCATAGTTATAGTATCACATGTAAAGTTAAAACCCAAAGAGAAGTATGTAGACACATAAGAATAAACCCAAAGAGAAGTATGTAGACACATAAGAATGAATGGAGTCAGGATCAAATAACATATATGAAGGGTGATGGTAAACTGGAACAATACCTGCAATCACATCATTAGAGGCCTCAGCTTTGGGTGTGTTGGAAAAGGCATAACAACGACCACCTCGACCTTTACTCATAGAAGCTTTCCTATACCACTAGCATGGGTAGAAATATCACCTACTTTATTAGTTTGACATCTACTAAGACCTCTAGTCTATGAGACTGAACCTCTGGCTGGTGGTTTCGAATATTTGACCGGTGTTGTGTAGCATGAATGGTGGGGCCTAGAATAAGTCTGCCTAGGGCACTATCGAATCATATGATCAAGAGTTCTACACTCAAAGCAATATATAGGGGTGGACCATTACTATGAAGGAAGAAGGGGGATGTTGTAATATCTTCGACCCGTAGGCCTTATTAGGAACTAGATGAACTCCAACATAAAGTATAAGAATCATGAGGGTCTCGCCCTCCCTCCAAAGTTTGCAGGGCTGCATAAACCCTTGTTAATGTTGAAATGAACCTCTTTTTCTAGTCATACCTTTGCTTTCTAATGAGGCAACTCAGAACTTTCTCGATATATGGACCCTTTTATGGTCCCCAAACTCCTCTGTCTGCATTAACTCTGCATCTTTCGCGGGTACTAACACTAACTGAAAAGAACATCCATCTCTACATACCCAAAATACCAATTGTCTGATAGGAAAAATTAGCCCTCTTATAAATCGGTGAACTCTCTCCTCCCTGATCAGAATAATAGTTGTAGCATGATGGCGAAACTGACAAAAGCTAACTTGATACTCTGAAATGGTCATAATGCTCTGCCGCAAACTCTCGGACCTCAGACGGCTCTTCTTATAGACAATCCAAGGAACAAACTGATCATAAAAGGGACTAGAAAACGTCTCCCAAGTAATCTGAGGAGACCCAATTGGAAGGCATCTTGTATTAGTTGTCCACCACTACCTAACTAACCCACAGAGCTGGAGAGTAATGTATCTCACACCATACATCTTTGCTAGTCCCACAACATCAATTAGATCTGTACAAGTAGTCAAGAACTTATGAGTATCTTCAGCCTTCCCACCTTCAAACTGAGGTGGGTCTATCTTTCTAAACCTCTTGTACTTATGTTACTTATCATCAATAAAGGTAGATACTAGTGGAATCTCAATAATCAGTGCTGATAGTGGCTGTTCCACTTGAACTTGGGTGTGAAGGGCCTGTTGCTGATCCTTAGGCTTAACCCTAACCCGAGTCTATGAGGTAACAGATGTATCAACCGAGCTACGTGCCTACACCAAAGTCTCAAGTACACATAAAACTCTCAATAGCATATTCGAAGTAGTGGTGCTATAGCAAACTCATAAGGAATCTTCTCCTATCTAGGGTCTATGGCTGTCTTGGGGGAGATATCCCTCTCATAATCTCTCACTGGTGTGGGTCCTTGGCCTTAGCATCTAGAGCATCCTCTAGCATGGCCCCTACCCCTAATTGGAGTCCCAATAGTCATATCAAGGGTTATCTCCCCTCGTCTTGTAGCAATAATAGTTCTAAACCTCACCATCTTTCAAAAGGACACATGACCACTCAACACGTAAAAAAAATTGAAACGCCCCAAAAATGTGCTTCGAAAATGCCCATAATTGTAATTTTTATATATTTCAACATCCATGCGTGATATCGAACATTCGATTTCACATTCTTGATCATGGGGAAAAAGTGAGTGGGAGATGAGTATAACCCTGATTTTTTAGGACACGTAGCAAAAAATTAATTTTCACAAAATTTTCTTATCTATTGTGCATCTATGACCAGACCGCGATGCAGACTGGGTGAGGATCAGTATAATTTTGTCATTCGTGATGGGTCTATGTCACAGACCAGACGTGGACAAGTGCTGATTTTTCCTTAATTTCTTATTTCGGTTAAATGGCATTAAAGTCATAGCCCCATGCCTATTAAACACCTATAATTAGCCATTTTCAACTCTACATCACTCAAGACCCTCTCAAAAACCTCTCCGAGACTTCACCAAGTATCTCATTCAAATTTTAAGGTTTTGAAGCCTAACTTTTGAACTCAAGGATTCTCTTTAGGCTCCATGTTCTCTTCAAGATCAACTCAAGAAAACCCAAGTTTCAGGTATGTGGGTTTCATCCATTGGGTCCTTTCACCCATGGAGCCCAATCTTCCTTTTTATGAAAATTACCTATGTTCAAGTTGTATCATCTATGTTTATCTCTTATTATGGATTTTGATTATAAATTATATTGGAGTTTTATAAAATGTTGATTGATTATACATGTCTACCTACTTCAAGCTTATACTATGAACTAGTTTTTGTCAATTTAGACTATGCATATATTGGGTCTATGAAACTATGATCTATTATGAGAGTTGATGATGGATTTCAAGGTATCTTACATGAGGGGTTTACTATGTGCTGGTATATTGATTTATATTGAGTTTCTTTATATTATTTAACTCTTGAATTACATGATTTTGAACCAGCAATACACACCCACCAAGTGTTTGATAAAATATCTTAACAAGGATTCTCAAGTTATTGATGAACTACTACATGTTTTATAAGTCAAGTACTTTAAAATGATTAAGGGATTGTATATATGCATTGAATTCATGAAAGTATCTATAGTATTGCAATTGACCACACATTGTTGGGGGTGACATGCCCAATTACCTTGTTGATGGGGTGACATTCCTCGACTACCTTGTTGGGGGGTGACATGCCCATACCACGATGTTGTGGGGTGTATACATCGACCACCTTGTTTGGAAGGGGGAGGGGGGTAACATGTCCATACTACCATGTTGAGGGGTAGTTGCTTCGACCACTTTTTTGGGGGGTGACATGTCCATACTACTATGTTGAGGGATAGATACTTCGACCATCTCATTGAGGGGTGACATACCCATACCACCATATTAAGGAGTGGATACCTCAATCACTTTCCAAGGAGGTGACATGCCTTGGAATCCAAGTAATAGTTGCTTGGTCTATAATTATTATCTCTTCCTATGCACATATTATGTTCAACACAAGTTATATGATTTACAAGCATGTTTTACTTCAAGCAATGATCATGCATGTCATATTGATATTATATTTATCCATTGCTTATGATATATATGCATTTTGACTATGTTGACTTATGTCTTGTTGCGTTGCATCCTACATACTTAGTACATTCAAATGTACTAACATATACTATATGACAACATGATGTTCCCATGTAGGAACCAAAGCACCTCTCGATCATCCTCCACGTGACTAGTATTGGCATTTTGGAAGATAATCTTTGGTAAGTCCTCAAGTCCGGGGACACTAGCTTTGCAACTGTTAATATTTGATGTATCTTTATGTTGAACACTTGATAATATGAGGGTGAGCCTGGAAAGTGTCATGTCCCCTGCTCCAATCTATGTTAGAGGTGTTGTTGGAAAAATTGATGTACCTATTCTATGAGCTTTACTCTTGAGTATTTTATGATTATTAAAGACTTTCGTTAGTCTCATTCCCCTTATTTATATCTCTTTTTGTTTTTATTATGCTTCCGCGACCAAGGATGTGTGATTGATATGATTAAAAGGCTTTTTTGGGAATCCTTTGGGTTCTCCATTCTCCATGTAACATCTAGGCCTAACCTTGGGTCGTGACAAACTTTGTATCAGATCATTAGGTTTTTAATTGAAACACCCCAAAAATGTTCTTTTAGAAATGCCCATAATCATAACCTTGGGTCGTGACAAACTTTGTATTAGATCACTAGGTTTTTAATTGAAACACCCCAAAAATGTGCTTTTAGAAATGCCCATAATCGTAATTTCCATGTATCTCAAAATCCTTGCGTGATATCAAATATCAGACTTCATATACTTGATCAAGAGGCAAAATTGAGTGTGAAATAGGTTTAACCTCGACTTTAGAAAACCCATAGTAGGAAAAATAATTTTCAAAATATTTGATTTCCACTGGTGATCTGCGCACTGGCCGCGATGCGCCAGGGGTGCGGATCAGTGTTACTTTTTCCCTGAAAATTTCTTTCGGCCTAAGGGCCTTCAGATCATAGCCCCATGCCCACTTATATGTTAAAACACCTATACTTAGCCATTTTCAACTTTATATAACCCAAGACCCTCTCAAAACCCTCTCTAACACTTAACCAAATATTTCATCCAAATTCAAGTGTCTCAAGCTTAATTTCAGATCTCAAGAACTCTATTCAAGCTTCAAGTCTCCTTCAAGACTACATCAAGAAAAATCAAGTTTGAGGTATGTGGGTTTCAACCATTGGGTCCTTTCACCCATGGTGACCCCAAACTACCTTTTTACGAAAAATGCATGTTTTCAAGTTGGATTATCTATGAGTATCTCTTATTATTAATTTTTATTATAAACCATGTTGGGGTTTCATAAAATGTTGAATGTTTATGCATGTTTTGGGCTACGGATCTATGATCTATTATGAGACTTGATGACGAATTTCAAGGTATCTTACATGAGGGTTTTATTATGTGTTGGTTGGTTGATTTACATTAAGTTTTCTCATATTATTTCACACTTGAATTGTATGACTTTGAACTTACATTACACACCCGCCAAGTGTTTGATAAAATGTCTTGACAAAGATTCTTGAGTTATTGATGGTGTATTGCATGGTTTACAAGCCTAATAACGTTATGATGATTAAAAGATTGCATGTGTGCATTGAATCTATGGAAAGTATCTATTATGTTGCATATTGATCACACCTTATTAGGGGTGGCATGCTCAATAACCTTGTTGAGGGGTTGACAAGTCTCAATCACCTTGTTGGGGGTGGCATGCATGTACAATGATGTTGAGGTGTATGTACCTCAATCACCTTATGGGGGGGTGGCATGCCTGTACTACCACGTCGAGGGGTGGGTACCTCATTCACCATCCAAGTGGGTGGCAAGCCTTGGAGTTCAAGTAATAGTATGCTTGGGCTGTGTTGATATGGTCTCTTCCTACACATATGATCTATATTTTAAAGTTGTTTGATTTACAAGCATGGTTTACCTTAAACATTAATCATCCATGCCATATTGATATTATACTTAACCATTACTTATGATTATGCATTTTGACTATCTTGTCTATGTGTTGTTGCATTGCATCTTGCATACTTGATACATTCAAGCATACTAATGCATATTTTATGCCTACATTATATTACCATATAGGAACCGGAGCACCTCTTGATCATTCTCCAGGTGGCTAGTTCGGTGCTTTGGAGATAACCCTTGGTGAGTCCTCAAGTTTGGGGACACTATCTATGAAACTCTTGTTATTTTCTATTTCTTTATGTTGAACACATGAATCTATGAGGGTGAGCCTGAAAAGAGTCCGACCCCTTCTCCAATCTATGTTTAGAGGTGTTGCTCGAACAATTGATGTACTTATACTTTAAGCTTTGACTCTTTTATGCTATATAAAATTCAAGAATTCCCTTAGTCTTGTTTCCCTTACTTATTTCTCTTGTTGTTGGTTATTTTGCTTCCGAAACCAAGGATTTGTGTATGATATGCTTAGAGGCTTGTTTGGGGTCCCTTTGGCTTCCCATTCGTGGTGTCACACCTAGTCCCTAGGCTTAGGTCATGACAAACTTGGTGCCAGAGCACTAGGTTTTTAATGGTCCTCGGAATCTAACACACCGCGTCAATTAGAGTCTTATATATGGTTGTGAAGTGCACCACAACTATTAGTGACAGGCTATGAGGCATTTTAGCAAATGTTTCCCTTCTTTATAATTTATGTCGTGCTTTAAAAGTAAGATAAGGCTTTTCCTCTAATGAATGTTCTTTGCTATTCTAGATCATGCCTATTTCTAGAGGAAGACTAAGTTATAGAGCACGTTCACCTGAGGAGCAACTGGCCCCTCTCTCTCCTTAAGTTCCTCAAGATGGGGGATTGGCCCATGATGAGTTCTGGGATACTATTACTATTTTTGCCCATGCTATGACCAATCAAATCAACCAAGGGGCCAAAGTTCCTCATGCTCCTAACTGGCCTCAAGGGTGAGGGATTTTACTAGGATGAATCCACTGGAGTTCCATGGATACAAGGTGTATGAGGATCCTCATTAATTCATTGATGAGGTGTATAAGGTGTTGTCCATTATGGCAGTTAATTCGAAGGAAAAACCGGAGTTTGCGGCCTACCAAATCAAAGGGGCGGCTAAAATATGGTTAACTCAATGGACGGTGGGGAAGGGAAAAGGTGATGCTATCCCTTGGGAAGAGTTCAAAGTGGCATTTCTCAATCGGTTCTTTCTTATTGAGCTAAGAGAGGCGAAGATGATGGAATTAATTTTTTTTCTAAAGCAAGGATCTATGTGTGTGAGGGAGTATTCCCTCAAGTTCAACCAACTCTCCAAGTATGCCCCACAATTGGTTGCCGAGCCAAGGTAAAGGATGAACAAATTTGTGTTGAGTCTGTCCGACTTGGTTAATGAGGAGTGCCATTCAACCATGCTAAAAGGTGATATGCATTTTTCCCACCTTATGACATATCCCGAACAACTAGAGGGTGAAAAGCTTAGAAAAAGAATAAGTGGTGAGTCTACGAAGGCTCATTTTGATGGTGGATTCAAACGTTCAAAGGATGGCCGGTTTCCTCAAGGCCCTAAGTTCCAAGGCCAAGGGTCTTCGAATGCTCCAAATAGGAGGTTTTCTAATGACAACCCTATATGCCAAAGGTGCGGTAGGAGCCATAATAGCCCGGGTTTGAAGCACACTAATGCTTGTTATGGTTGTGGTGATGTGGGTCAAAAGGTGATTGATAGTCCACGTGCTCAAAACAAAGGTTATAGATGGTCTTTCACAAGGCCAAGATGCAAATGCGAGTCAAATTGGAAGAAGAGGCCAACAAGGGGGTGCTCCAAGGACAATTGATTCTATACTCTTCAAGGGAGACAAGGTGTTAATGAGATGTCCGATGTCGGCAATGGTATGTTAAAGGTTCCTGATTTTGATGTGTATGAATTAATAGACACAGGTGCCACTCTTTATTTTGTTATTCCTTCTGTTGCTAAAAAGCTTACTGTTAGCCCCAAATTGTTGTGTGAGCCTTATCAAGTTTCTACCCCCATTGGTGAGTCCCTTGTTGCTAAAATGCTCAATAGAAATTGTCCCATCTTCATTTTGCATAAAATCTGGCCTTGTGATTCTGTTGAACTAGATATGGTGAATGTTGATGTCATTCTTGGGATGGATTGGTTGTATGCGTATTGTGCTTTTATTGATTGTAGAACCCATAGTGTTAAATTCCAATTCCCTAATGAACTCGTTCTTATGTGGGAAGGTTGTGATGTGGCGGTCAAGGGTAGATTCAGTTCTTGTCTTAAAGCCTAAAAGTTGATTTCAAAGGGGTATCTCTATCATCTTGTGAGGTTCAGGGATGTTGAGTCAAAAGTCCTTCCTATTGTGTCGGTTTTGGTGGTTAATGAGTTCCTTGATGTCTTTTCCAATGAGCTTCCCGGTGTTCCTCCCAAACGGGAAATAGATTTTGGTGTAGACCTCTTTCTCGACATTCAAGCCATTTCTATTCCCCCTTACCTCATGGCCCCAATGGAGTTGAAGAAGCAATTGAAGGATTTGTTGGAGAAGGGTTTTACACGGCCTAGTAAGTCACCTTGGGTGCATCGGTGTTATTTGTAAAGATGAAAGATGGTTCTCTTAGAATGGGCATTGATTACGAACAACTTAATAGAGTAACTATAAAGAACTAGTACCCTCTACCAAGGATTGATGACTTTTTTGATCAATTTCAAGGGGCTAGTCACTTCTCTAAGATTGATCTTTAGTCTTGGTATCACAAAGTGAAAGTGAGGGAGTGTGACATTCTCAAGACAACTTCCTGGACTAGGTATAGGCAGTTTGAGTTTGTGGGTATGTCCTTTGGGTTAACTAATGCACTGACTATATTTATGGATCTTATGAATAGGGTCTTCAAGCCCTACCTTGACTTGTTTGTAGTGGTTTTTATTAATGATATCTTGATCTTTTCCCATAGTAAGGAGGAGTATGTGGATAATTTGAGGATGGTGTTGCAAATCTTGAGGGAGGAGTGGATGCATACAAAATATGAATAATATGAGTTTTGGTTGAAGGAGGTTGCTTTCCTAGGGCACGTTGTGTCAAGTGATGGCAATAAGGTGGATCGTAAGAAGACAGAGGTGATTATAAATTGGCCAAGACGTTTGACTCCAATGTATATTAGAAGTTTCTTGGGTTTGGCGAGTTATTGCAAGAGGTTTGTAAATGGTTTCTCTTATATTACTTCTCCTATGACTAAGTTTATACAAAAGAAGGTGAAATTTGGGTGGACCGATGAGTGTGAAAGGAGTTTCTAAACTTTGAAAAATAAGCTTATCTCTGGTCCTATCTTGTCTCTACTGGAAGGGTTGGAAGGATTTGTTGTGTATTGTAATGCCTCAAGAATAGGTTTGGGTTGTGTTTTGATGCAAAATGGTAAGGTGATAGCATATGCCTAAAGATAACGTAAGGTGTATGAGAAGAATTATCCAGCCCATGATCTTGAATTGGTGGCCGGTGGTATTTGCTTTAAAAATTTGGCATCACCACTTTTATGGGGTTCATTTTGATGTGTTCACCGATCATAAGAGTCTCCAATATATGTTCACCCTAAAAGATCTTAACTCGAGACAAAGAAGGTGGTTAGAGCTTTCTAAAGATTTTGATATATGTGTGCATTATTACCCAGGCAAAGCTAATGTTATGGCTGATACTCTATGTAGGGTGTCTATGGGTAGCGTAGCTCATGTTGATGATGGTTGCAAAGAGGTGGCTAGAGAGGTCCACCGGTTGGCTAGATTGGGGATTAGGATGGATGAACTTGATAATTGTATTGTAGTAGTTGTTGATGGTTCTAAGTCTTCATTGAATGAGGAATTAAAGGCAAAACAAGATCGTGACCCCGCCTTGCTAGAGTTGAAGACCTTGGTGAAAGATGGTAAAGTGGAGGTTTTCTCAGAAGGGGGAGATGGTGCCCTTAGGTACCAAAGTAGATTTTATGTGCCTAGTGTTGGTGACTTGAGAAAGAGGATTTTAGAATAGGCTCATAATTCATCCTATTTCATTCATCCCGGTTCTACAAAGATGTATAGAGATTTGAGGAAAATGTATTGGTGGGGTGGTATGAAGCAAAAAATTGCCAAGTTCATATTCGAATGTCACAATTATCAACAAGTAAAAGCCGAACATCAAAGGCTGGGTGGCCTAGCCCAAGATATATAGATTCCTACTTGGAAGTGGGAGAAAATCAAGATGGATTTTGTAGTTCGATTGCCTAGGACTAGAAAATATTCTGACTCTATTCGGGTTATTGTGTATAGAATGACAAAGTCGACTCACTTCCTCCCGATCAGAACTACTTATTGTGCCAAAGATTATGCCAAGATATATATTCATGAGTTGGTTAGATTATATGGGCCGCCTTTGTCTACTTATGGTGCCGAAGATTAAGCCAAGTTATATATTCATGAGTTGGTTAGATTACATGGGGTGCCTTTGTCTGTCATTTCTAATCGTGGTGCTCAATTCACTTCTCACTTTTAGAGGTCCTTCCAAAAACGTCCTTGTACCAAGGTAAAGCTTAGCACAACCTTTCATCCTCAAAAGGATGGCCAGGTCGAGAGGACTATACGAACTCTTGAGGATATGCCTAGAGCTTGTGTTTTTGAGTTTAAGAGTACCTGGGATGAACATCTTTCACTCATTGAATTTGCTTACAACAATTGCTACCACTCATGCATTGGTATGGCTCCTTCTGAAGTACTTTATGGGAGGCGTTGTAGATCACCGGTTAGGTGGCTTGAAGTGGAGAAATTGCTTCGCTAGGTCCAGGTTTGGACATGGAAGCCTTGGAGAAGGTGAGGTTGATAAGGGAGAGACTGAAAATAGCCAAAAGTAGACACAAGTCCTATTCCAATGTGAGGATAAGAGATCTTGAATTTGAGGTGGGTGATTTGGTTTACTTGGAAGTCTCACATATGAAGGGTGTGGTTCGAGTTGGCAAGAAGGGGAAGTTAAGCCCATGGTTTGTGGGTACGTATAGATTGTTGAGGAGGATTGGTAAGGTGGCCTATGAATTGGAGTTTCCAATTGATATGAATATGGTTCATCTGGTCTTCCATATGTCCATGTTGAGGACATGTGTGGGTGACCCAAGTGCTATAGTGCCCTTGGATGTTTTGGGTGTTGTAGAGGACAATTTTACTTATGAGGATGTTCTGGTAGAAATTTTTGATAGACAAGTAAAGACATTGAGAAACAAGGATGTAGCTTCCGTAAAGGTTCTTTGGAGAAACCAACAAGTTGAAAGTGCCACATGGGAAGCCGAGGCGAACATGAGAAAATGATATCCACATCTCCTCAACTCTACTCAAGCCTAAGGTACTAATTTAAGTCCCCTACATGGTTTCAAGTCTTACGTTTCATCCCTTATGTTATTTGCATGCATTCATATTTATGTTGACAAGTTTATGGTGATTTGGCATTCATGTTGGAATTTTTGAAATACTGTTTAAATGTATTTTTTGCATTCATTTCGTTGTGAAAACTTCACGATTACTTCTCATATGTACACTTCTTTGACATTTTGGGAC
>JAPFFP010060897.1:0-26953 GCA_026153255.1 Solanum medicagineum | reverse complement strand
GAAGTATATGCTAGTATGTTGGTGCTGGAAAATCTGGACAGATTCTGTGCTGAAAGTTGCTGCACCTTTTCCTTTTGTTTTGGTGATTTCTCTATGGTTTTTAAGTTGTATTATGAAGAGCACTTTGTGTTATTAATATGTTTTGATTTATAAACATCACCCTAAGGTTTCTGCCCTGATTTTCGTTTCATTTAACAAGCGTGTTTTATCGTGTTATCTTAAGCGTCATGTTGATTGGAACTTGCAGGCTGTTGTATATAAGGCTATTAGCCCACGTCCTTCATGGATTCTTAAGTGCTGTTATAAGACTATTTTAGGTCTGTTTATGTGTGTAAATTTTGCTGAAATACTTTGGTTAGAATTGGAATAGGTTTAGAGTTGTCAACGTCGAAATGTAGCGAAGGAAGGTAACGTTATGCTGTCTATTTTTAGATTGTGTGGAATTGTGATGTGTTGCGCTTTGTGGGCTGTTTTAAGACTGTTATGGCACTGAAATAGGTTGTACATGATGTTTACATGCTATGTGTATGAGAAAATATGATTAGGAGCGGAAAGGTTAAAGGAATACGCTCGGGTTTATAAACACCCGCTTGCTGCCCGTGTATTGTTTTCTTATGTGATTGGACTGCAAAGGTGTATCTATTGGCTATTAATGCTAGTTTTATCCCTTACTATGTTGTATATTAGTATTTGGAGGAAGGGAAGGTTATCTTGAGATAGTAACAAGGTCCGACGATGAGGTATATAAGGTTACTTGATTTTGTATTACTTGGCATGAAACATAGATCCCTCCTTGGCACATAAAGGCACTCACAAACTCCGACGCAACTATTAACCATGTCTCCACTCTTTTACATATTCATATGGTTCCATATACAGCCACCTTCAAACCTGCATACATGCTTTGACACCAAGTTACATGAGTTCCTGCTACAAAATAAAGTTCATGAGTTGTTCCATTTCATACGCATTTCATCATTTGTGTAATGTACCCTTTTCATTGTCATATTGTCTTGTGTGATTATCCACATGTCACATGCTACATATACAGTCCTACAACTCCAATATTATGGCCACCAAAAGAATCATCTCAAAGGTAATTGAAAGATAAAGTATACAGTTTTTGATAGGTGGTAGCCCGAGGGGTGGAGATAGCACCTAGCCAGGGACGATCCTATCATGGGGGTAGCCCGAGGGGTTGAGTATAACCTAGCCAGGGACGAACCTGATACAGTTTCACCACTGATCAGTTGGTCATTTGTATTATAGCTGTGCACAGATTTTATAGTACAGATTTTACAGTAAAGGTAAAGTAATATAAAGAACATACAGTACAGGATCCCACAGTATAACTAAAGGTGGTCTCTTATGCTACACTAGTGTACGGTTTCACTTGAGTTGTTATATCATATACAGTGTTCCCTGCCTTACATACTTAGTACATTATCTCGTACTAACATCCCTTACAGGGGACCTGTATTTCATGTTGCAGGTACAGGTGCTAGTAGATCTCCCCAGTAGGAGTACAGAATATTCAACTGCTGTCACCAAGCTCCAGGTTGCTTCGGGGCTCTGTATATGTCTTGAGATTATGTTTATATTGTACAGTTAGTTGAGGTGGGGCCTGTCCTAACCCTTGTCAAATGTTTCTCTTTATTTAGAGGCTTTGTAGACTATGTAAAGCAAAGTGTAGTCATGTCTCGTACTTTAGACAGCATGGCCCCAACGGCCTAGTCATATGCATTTCCTTTTGGCTTGTTATCACTATTTATCTGCTTTAAGGCATGTTAAAGGTAGAAATCCCCTATAATATGTATAGAAAGTGCATAGTCATAAGTTAGTTCTCCCGAGCCTTATCGGCAACGGGTGCCAGTCCGCGCTAACGGGACTTTGGGGCGTGACAATACTACCCCAAAATCTTGATCCCGAGGTTTTCTTGCCTTTGTTCTTTTTCCTCGTGAATATTTAATTTCTGTCACACTGGCATGTCTAGAATGTTTTAGATAATATTTGTAGCATATAGTACTTGAACTCATGGCACGTACCATGTTTTGATGATTATTTTGAATTATTTTTGAAAATTAGTACAACCATAATTTTTTATTAGTAGTTAAATTGCAACCATGCATATTTGGGTGTTTGGCAACATTTGTCTTAATGAGTGATGGTAATTGAGATATGAAGCATGATTTGTGTCACGGCCCAGACCTAGGGCCTAGACGTGACACGGCGAATGGAGAACCTGAAGGAACCCTAAACAAGCCTCTTAGCATATCATTACACATTCTTGGTCGCAGAAACAAGTAAACAACAACAAGAGAACATAAAATAAGTATAAAGGGCTAAGGGGGTCTTTCATGGCTTAAAGCATACAAGAGTCGAGAGAGTCAAAGCCCAAAGCATCATTACATAACTTGTCCAACAACACCTCCAGACTTAGAGTTTAGCGGGGGCCAACACAACTTTCCGGGCTAAAACTCATAGTCAAAATCATACAACAAAGGAAAGAAAGTCTTTTCATAACATAAGATCAAAGACATCATCCTCGAAGTTGAGGACTCACCAAACTTTGCTTTGAAGATATTACTAGCCACATGGAGGAGGAGGAGGATCAAGTGAAGCTCTGGTTCCTACATGGTAATATCATATAGGCATAGAGTATGTGTTAGTACATTTGAATCTACTAAGTATGTAGGATGCAATGCAACAAGAGATAGGCAATATAATTGAAATGCATAATTAGGCAATGGATAGGATGCATGAATGATGCTTGAAATAATATGCTTATATAGAACATATTACATGTGTAATAAGAGACCACCATTATATAATCCAAGACCTACTACCCCCTTGTAAAGGCGATTGAGCTATCAACCCCTCAATTGGTTGATGGTTGTCACACCCTACCATCCATGGTGATTAAGGTATCAAGCCCTCAATTGGTCGATGGTTGTCACACCCTACCATCCATGGTGATTGAGGCATAGCACCCCCTCAACAACGTATGGTCAACTTGTAACACTATAGATACTTTTTATAAAATCAACACATAAATACATTCCTTTCATCATCATATTGTCACTTGACTCGTAGGTCATGCAATAGATCATCAATAACTCAAGAACCCTAAACTAGACATTTTATCAAACACTTGGCGGTGTGTAATGCAAGTTCAAAATCGTGCAATTCAAGAGTGAAATCATCTGAGAAAACTTAATGTAAATCAAGCCACCAACGATTGGTAACACCCTCATGCAAGGTACGTTAAAACCCCTCAGTCTTATCTTATAACATAGATTCATAGCTCAAAATATGCTTAAACAGTCCACAATTCGTGAAATCCCAACATAGTTTATAATCAAATTCATAGTAAGAAGTACCCATAGATAAATCAATTTGAAAACATGCAACTTACATAAAAAGGAAGGTTGGGCACCATGGGTGAAAGGACCCAATGGTTGAAACCCATATACCTCAACTTTGGAGATTCTCTTGATGAAGATTGGAATGAGAACTTGAAGCTTGACTGAATTCCTTGAGATCCGAAATGAGATCGGAACACTTGAATTTGGGTGGGATAATTGGCTAAGTGTCAGAGAGGGTATTAGGGAATGTCTTGAATGACATGAGGTTGAAAAATGACTAAGTATAGGTGGTTTTACACATAAGAAGGCTTACGGCCAAGATCCCAAAGCCTTGAACCGAGATTAGAAAATCGGCAACAAAATGAAGAGCCGTCACGGAGGGAACACGCACCCCCGCTGTTTTGCACAAAACATAGGAAAATCAAATTTTGCTATGGTTGCTCTAAAATCGGGGTCACACCCATTTCTCACTCAAGTTTTGCCCCTTGATCACGAATATGAAGTTAGACTTTCAATATCACGCACGGATTTTGAAATATATGGAAATTACGATTATGGGCATTTCCGAGGCACATTTTCGGGCACTTTTTGGGTCGTTTCAATATCTCCCCCCTTGGGAACATTCATCCCTGAATATCAAAAAAGCATATATAAGAAGGATAATCATGAAGAGATCAACCCATACAAAAATGCAACATTGCACTTAAACACCATTCTCAAAAATCTCAATATAAATGTCAAAAATTGTCATGAACATGTCAACATAAACATGAATGCATACAAATGACATAAGAGCTGATACATAAGACTTTACATCACATAGGAGACTCAAATTAGTATCTTAGGCTTGAGTAGAATGGAAGAGATAGGGATATCGCTTTTGCATGTCCGCCTTGGCTTCCGATGTAGCACTCTCAATTGGTTAGTTTCTCCAAAGGATCTTGATGGTAGCAACATCCTTGTTCCTCGACCTCTTCACTTGTCTATACAAAATTTCTATCGGAACCTCTTCATTAGTCAAATTACCTTCAACAAAATGCATAACATCAAGAGGTACAATGGCACTTGGGTCACCCATACACTTCCTCAACATAGACATATGAAAGACCGGATGAACCATATTCATATCATTGGGAAACTCTAACTCATAGACCACATTACTAATCCTCCTTAACACTCTATAAGGACCCACAAATCTTGGACTCAATTTACCCTTCTTACTAAAACGAACCACACCCTTCATAGGTAAGACCTTCAAATAGACCTAATCATCAATCTTGAATTCAAGATCCCTTCTCCTCACATCGACATGAAACGACAGCATAGAGTGCCCGAAAATATGCCTCAAAAGTGTCTAGAATCGTAATTTCCGTATATATCAAAATTTTTGCATGATATCAAAAATCTGACATCATATTCATGATCGGGGGGCAAAATTGAGCGAGAAATGGGTCTAACCCTGATTTTAGAGAAACCGTACCAAAATTCAAAAATCCAAAAATGATAAATTCCAGTGCTGATTCGCGCCCCTGGCACAACGCGGCTGGGGTACGGACTAGTGTTATTTTTTCCCAGTTTTGTTGAGTCGGTCCAAGGCCTTTGGGTCTTCTGCCTAAGTCTTCCCATGTGTGAAAATACCTATACTTAGCCATATTTCACCTTCATATCATACAAGACATTCCCAAATGCTCTCTCAAACACTTAGACAAGTATTTTAACCCAAAATTCAAGTGCCAAAACTATTTCGGATCTTAAGGATTTTACTCAAGTTTCAAGTCTCCATTTCCAATCTTCATCAAAAATTCTCCAAAGTCAAGTTATGTGGATTTCAACCATTGGGTCCTCTCACCTATGGTGCCCAAGCTTCCCTTTTACTTAAATTACATGTTTCTAAGTTGATTTCACTTATGGGTCTTCTATTATGAACTTGACTATGAACTATGTTGGGATTTTGTAAAAGTGTGACGTTTATGCATGTTTTGAGTTATGAATCTGAGAACTACCCTGAGTTTGATGAACGATTTTGATATATATTGCATGAGCGTATTACGAAGTGTTGGTGGGTGGTTTTGCATTAGATTTTCTTGCATGATTTCACTCTTGAATTGCATGGTTCTACATTATCATTAAACACTCGCCAAGTGTTTGATAAAATGTCTAGTTATGGATTCTTGAGTTGATGAAGGTCTAAAGCACGGCTTATGATTTGAATGACTTTATGATGATGAAAGGAATGTATATATGTGTCATTTTCCTCTATAGTGTTGTGAGTTGACCATGCCTCTCGGGGGAATTGTAGGCCCGGGTAACCACATTGAGGGGTTTGTACCTTGATTGCCTCACTCAGGAGGTAGTAGGCCCGTGCTACCAGATTGGGGGGGTATGTACCTCAATAACCACATTAAGGGGTTTGTACCTCAATTTTCCTCGCTCGGGAGGTAGTAGTCCCATGCTACCATGTTAGGGGGTATGTACCTCAATAACCATGTTGAGGGGTTCGTAGCTCAATTGCCTCTACAAGGAGGTGATAGGCCTTGGATATTCTATACTGATGGTCACTTCTTACACACGTATTATGTTTTATGTAAGCATGCTTTACTCTAAGCATCATCCATGCATGTCATATCGCTATATGCTTATTCATTGCCTATGTTTATGCATTTTGAATATGTTGTTTATCTCTCGTTGCATTACACCTTACATATTTAGTACATTCAAACATACTAACGCATACTCTATGCCTACATGATGTTATCATGTAGGAATCGGAGCCCTGCTTGATCCTCCTCCTCCCTTACGTGGCTAGTACGATCTCTCTCAAGCTAGTTGGTGAGTCCTCAACTCTGAGGATGATGTCTTTTGCTCTTATGTTATGCTAAGACTCTTTTTCCTTTATTTGTATGCTTTGACTATGAGGGTAAGCCTGGTTGTTTGTCTTGTCCCCCGCCAAGTTCTATGTGTAAAGGTGTTGACAAGTTATGTAATGATGCTATATGATTGACTCTCTCTTGACTCTTCAATGTTTTATGATATGGAAGAGTTGCCTTAGTCCCTTATCCTTGCTTTATACTCTTGTTGTTATTTTATTGCTTCCATGACCAAGGAAGTGTAATGATATGTTAAGAGGCTTGTTTGGGGTCCCTTCGGGTTCCCCATTCGTTGTGTCACATCTAGGCCCTAGACTTGGGTCGTGACACAGCATATGACTTTTGTCAACTTTGGGCTGTTTTCAGTCTTTCTCTTATCAAGCTTACTTTCTTCATAGCTTTCATAACCATATCCGGACCCAACAAAGCCATCTCCCCTACCTCAAACCATCCAACCGGGGACATACAACGTCTATCATAGAGAGCCTCAAAAGAAGCCATACCTATGCTAGAATGATAGCTATTGTTGTAAGAAAACTCAATGAGTGGAAGATGATCATCCCAACTACCCTTAAACTCCAAAACGCAATCTCTAAGCATATCCTCAAGAGTTTGGATAGTTTTCTCGGTTTGGCCCTCCATTTGAGGGTGAAAGGTCGTACTAAGCTTAACCTTAGTAATAAGAACTCTTTGGAAGGATCTCCAAAAGTGTGAATTAAATTGAGCACCACGATCTGATATGATGACAAGGGCAACCCATGCAATCTAACCAATTCATGAATGTATAACTTGGCATAATCTTCAGCACTTTAAGTAGTTTTAACTGGTAGGAAATGAGCCGACTTTGTCATTCTATCAACCACAACCCAAATGGAAACCAAACCCTTTCTAGTCTTAGGCAACCCAACCACAAAATTCATGTTGATTTCCTCCCACTTCCAAATAGGGATCTCTATATCTTGGGCTAGGCCACACTTTGATGCTCGCTTTAACTTGTTGGCAAATATGGCAACTGGATACAAACCTAGCAATGTCTTCTTCATGCCACCGCACCAAAACACTTCCCTCTAATCTCTACACATCTTGGTAGAAACAGGGTGAATAGAATTGGAAGAATTATGAGCCTCGTCCAAATTCTTCGCCTTCAAGTCATCCACACTAGGAACACATAACCTACCTTGGTACCTAAGGGCACCATCTCCCCCTTAGGAGAAAACCTCCACCTTGCCATCTCTCACTAAGGCCTTTAATTCTAACAAGGCGAGGTCAAGATCTTGCTTTGCCTTACCTCCTCAATCAATGAAGATTTTGATCCATCAACAACCACAATACCACCATTATCAACCTCCTCCAACCTAACTCTCAATCTAGCCAACCGATGAACCTCTTTGGCCACGTCTTTTCCCCTACCATCAACACGTGCTATGCTACCCATAGACACCCTACTCAAAGCATCGACCACAATATTAGCCTTACCAGGGTGATAATGCACACTCATATCATAATCCTTAAGAAGCTCTAACCACCTTCGTTGTCTTAAGTTGACATCTTTTTGGGTGAGCACATATTGGAGACTCTTATGATCAGTGAACACATCAACATGCACCCCATATAAGTAATGACGCCAAATTTTCAAAGCAAGTACCACGGCGGCCAACTCAAGATCATGGATAGGATAATTCTTTTCATGCACCTTAAGTTATCTAGAGGCATAAGCTATCACCTTAACAATTTGCATCAAAACACAACCCAAACCAATTTATGAGGCATCACAATACATAACAAACCCTTCCGGTAGAGACAAGATAGGAGCAGAGACAAGCTTATCTTTTAAAGTTTAAAACTCATTTCACACTCATTGATCCACACAAAGTCATTCTTCTTTTGATTCAACTTAGTCATAGGAGAAGCAATAGAAGAGAACCCATTCACAAACCTCCGGTAATGAACCGCTAAGATCAAGAAACTTCTAATGTCTAAGGGAGTCAAAGGTCTAGGCCAATTTCTAATTACCTCCGTTTTCTTAGGATCCACCTTAATACCATTATCTGACACCACATGACCTAGGAAGGCAATCTCTTTCAACCAAAACTCACATTTCTCATATTTGGCATACAACTTATCCTCCCTCAAAATTTTCAATACCACCCTCAAGTGACCTACATGCTCCTCCTCACTATGGGAATAGATCAGAATATCATCAATGAATACCACCACAAACAAATCAAGGTAGGGTTTGAAGACCCTATTCATAAGATCCATGAAGATAGTCGGTGTATTGGTCAACCCAAAATACATGACTACAAACGCACAGAGCCCATACCTAGTCCAAAAAACCGTCATGGGAATGTCACACTCCCTCACTTTCACTTGGTGATACCCGGACCGAAGATCAATCTTAAAGAAGTGACTAGCCTCTTGAAGTTGGGTAAGGAAGATCATCAATCCTTGGTACAGGGTACTTATTCTTGATGGTGACTCTATTAAGTTGCCGGTAATCAATACACATTCTAAGAGAACCATCCTTCTTCTTCACAAAATACACCAGTGCACCCCAAGGTGATTGGCTAAGCCTAATAAAACCCTTCTCCAACAAATCCATCAATTGTTCTTTCAACTCCTTTAACTCTGTCGGGGCCATACTATAAGGGGGAATAAAAATGGGTTGACTATCGGGAAGGAAGTCTATGCCAAAATCTGTTCCCCTTTCTGGAGGAACACTGGGAAGCTCGTTAGGAAAGACATCAAGGAACTCATTCACCACTGGGACTGACTCTATAGGAAGGACTTTAGACTCAACATCCCTACACAAGATGATAGAGCCACCCATTAGAAATCAACCTTTTTGGCCATAATGCAAGAAATGAATCTACCCTTGACCACCACATCAAGACTCTCCCACTCAAAGACAAGTTCATTAGGTAATTGGAATTTGACCCTACGGGTTCTATAATTAATAGAGGCATAATATGCATGCAACCAATCCATCCCAAGAATAACATCAAAATCCACCATATCCAACTCAACAAAATCACAAGGCAATATTTTATGTAAAATGAAAATGGGACAATTTCTAATAGACCTTTCTAGCAATAATGGATGCACCAACGGGAGTAGACACCTCATAAGGCTCACATAATAATTCGGGTTCAACATGAAACTTTTTAGAAACAAAAGGAGTAACAAAAGAAAGAGAGCACTAGAGTTTATCAATGCATACACATAAAAATCAAGGACTTTTAACATGCCAGTGATGACATAGGGCACCTCATTAACCCCTTGCCTCCCTTGAAGAGCATAGAACCGATTGTGACTTGGGCACCACCTTTTGACCTCCTCTTCCCATAGGAATCGAATTCGCACCTTGGCCTTGTGGATGACCATTCTACCCTTATGTTGTGCACTTCGACAATCAATCACCTTGTGACCCACTTCAACACACCCGTAACAAGCATTGGTATCCTTCAAACATGGGCCATCATAGCCTCTACCATATCTTAGACACCTTGCATTAGGTACCACACCACCACCACCTTGGACCCTTGGGTTGTCATTAGCAAACCTTCTAGTAGGAGCATTGGAAGAACCTTTGCCTTAAAGGAACCAGCCACCCTTCGGAATTTGAAATCTACCCTCAAAACGGGCCCTCTTAGCCTTATTACCCCTTTTCTTTCCCAACTTTTCCCCCTCTAACTGTTCTGCATAAGTCATGAGGCAGGACAAGTCCATATCACCTATCAACATGGTGACACGCCATTCTTTATTAACTAAGTTAGACATACCCATCACAAACTTGTTCATCCTAGACCTTGGCCCGACCACCATTTATGGAGAATATTTTGAGAGTTGGTTGAACTTGAGGACATACTCTATTACGCTCATGGACCCTTGCTTCAAGTTCATGAATTCCATCATTTTGGCCTCTCTTAGCTCAAGAGGGAAGAATTGGTCGAGAAATGGCGCCTTGAACTCCTTCCAAAAGATCATATTATTATTCCCCTTCTCCTCCTTCCATTGAGTAAATCATATTTAGGCCACCCCTTTGAGTTGTTAGGCAACCAACTCCGCTTTCTCCTCCAATCTAACACCCATGATAAATAACACTTTGTATACCTCATCAATGAATTCTTGAGGGTCCTCATCCACTTTAGACCCATGAAACTCTGATGGGTTCATCCTCATGAAATCTCTTACCCTAGATGCCGGAGTAGAAGCATGAAGGGCTTGGGCCCCTTGGTTGATTTGATTAGTCATAGCTTGGGCTAGCATAGCAATAGCATCCCGTAACTCTTCATGAGCCGAATGTTCTTCTGGTGTACGAACTCTTCTTCATCTTGGGATAGGTATAATCTAGCATAGCAAAGAACATTCGTTAGGGAAAACCCTTATCTTGACTTCTATAGCATGACATGGATCAAGAAGAAGGGAAATATTTCCTAAAACGTTGATATGCTATCAAAATATTGCACATATGGTGCCTAAAACAAGGAATTTTGCAAGTTCTTAAAGCGACTTTTTATGATTTTTATGTGTTTTTATGTTGTAATTGTAGAAACGATAGGTTGGCATGGTTTTGAGAGAAAATTGCATATTTTACTAAAGTGCAAAACATACGAGCCATCCTACGAGTCGTAGCCCAAGCTGCGAGTCGTAAGGTGCTCTTGTAGCAAGAAACAATGAGCAAAATCAGGAGTCTGCTAAGTGGAGGTCAGCCCTACAAGGCCACTCTACAGTCATAGGTTTCACTACGACTCATATAGGTGAGACCATAGCAAGAAATGGTGAGTTAAAAGTTTGGACCAAAAACTGAAGGCCTAGACTACGAGAGAAGCATATAAGTCATTGCCAAAGCAACGACAAATAACAGTTGATCGTAATAGTCAAGTCCAAAATGCCAAGTGTTCACTACGAGATCCCGATTACAACTTGTAGGTTGGTCACCCTACGAGTCATACCTGTGTGACGTATCTGCTGCTAGCTGTCTTTTCTATTTAATTTTTAGGGTGAAATTGTAAATATTCTAGTTACTTAATGATAGGGTTTTAGAACAGGGACTTCAGACTTAAATATTTTTTGGATATTCCACTTTGAACATTCTCTCTAGAATATTTCTAAGGTTTAGTGTAGATTTCAATTTTTAATTTGAAGACCCACTTTGGGGGTTTGGAAAATCACATTGTACTCATCTTCTATTTATCAAAGCTTGTGGTTTCCAACTTGAAGGTGTTTTTGTTCTTCACTGTTGTGGGTAAACTCTCAACCATGTCTTTTACATTCATTGTTGTTGATTTTGCCTTATCCATTAGTAGCTAAGCACCCACAACTTAGGGTTGTGGGAACCATGTGTAGTTGACTTGAAATAACCTAGACTTTGTGCATTTCTTTGATTGGGGTTTTGCATGTATTGTTTATTTCCCTTTGTTTTGATTGTTGTTTGGTGGTGGCCAACACAAAATCCTGCCTATTATCACGATCGTTGCCAAGGTAGTGATAAATAGGAAAAGGGAAGTAAATGACAGGATTCAATTGATGTGTTCTCGTCTAATCAAGCAAACCTGACCAAAGGGAGGTTAACTGGGACAATGGGTAATGATTAGTTGGCACACCATGGTTGCTGACTAAGCACCATGGTGAAATTCGACCTTCACCTTCACAAAAGGGCTAGAAGAACCTAAGTTACCATCCTACATATGAATTCCCAATTAGGGTTATGTTGTCTATGGTAATTGAGTCAACGAATCATGGGGAACACAATTCCCAAGTTGTCCCTCAATTTGAGTGTCTTCCCGCATAGTTAGCAAGGTGTTTATTTTTATTTTTGTTCTTGAATCACAAACCCCCCCCCATCTTAGAGACTTTAGTAATCGATGCTTGGAATGATTGATAGTGGATCTATATAGTCAAGCCCCATATTCCCTGTGGATTTGACCCTAACCTTTGGTTTGATTTATTATTGATTGTGACCACTTTATTATTGGAGCGTGAACATTAAAAATTATGGCACCATTTTAGGGGCATACGGCTAGGTTCTTGACTTGATATCACTAGTAGTTAGTTCAAGTATTAATTTCTAGATTCTCTTGTATATTACTTTTGTTTTGTTTCTTTCCAGGGTGCCCCTGATCACAATATTAGCCTTCACGTACGGCCATGTACGGGGAGCAATATTATGAGGAGGACAATTGGTTTTCCACTGATCAATTGTGGGGTTTTCATACCGACATCCAATGGTCCAATCAAGACCATTGGCACCAAGGTCAAGGAAACTATAATTGGACCCATGGAAGAGAATGTTCTTACAAAGATAGCCAGGGTGGTTATTATGAGAAAAATAGGGGTCTAGATGCTAAGTGGAGTAGTAAAGATAGTTTCAGGAATGATCCTTATGTGCCATCACACCATCACGATACAGGCACAAGCAACTTCAAAATTGAGGAGATGTTTGATCGCCTATTGAAGAAGGCTGAGACAAGGGATGAAACTCTATGTGGAATGAGATTAGAAATTGCAAACACTAATTAAAAAAAATAGAGTCTCATTCTGTGGCTATCAAATAGCTTCAGCAATAGTTTCGTCAGGTATCGACTCTACTTAAGCAGCATCAGAGTGGTACATTGCCTAGTGATACAGTGCAAAGTTCTGAGGATGAAGGGCGTTGTATGGAGGTTACTAGTGGGTGTGGTAAGAGTACTATTGATCCTCTTGTGCTGGTTGTTATAGAAGATATTCATGTGGAAATAGTTGCAGATAAGGATATGGTTGAAGGAGACGAGTATGGCAAGGATGTAGTAAATGACTCAGTTGAAGAGCCAAAGAAGTACAAGCCCGTCCTAGGCCTCCTCCTCCTTTCCCTCAAAGACTCAAGAAGAAAGAGGAGGAAAGCAAGGTCAAGCACTCTCTCTCCATGTTAAAACATCTATCCATCAACACTCTTCTCATCGAGTCAGTGGAGAAGATGCCCACCATACCCTGCATAATTAGAGATGTTGAATTCGCAAGGGAACTATGTGATCTAGGTGCTAGTATAAATATGAAGTCCCTTACGGTCTACAAAAAGCTTATAAATATGAAGTCCCTTACGATCTACAAAAAGCTAACATTGGGAGTCTCTACTCCAGATAATAGGCAATATCTAGTACTCGTTCCCTTTATTCTTATATCACCACCCTTTGAGCATGATAGAAAGTTGGAGGAGAAATTAGGGGTCCAATTCATAAGTTCAAGGTGGAAGAAAAAGCAAAATTGTGGAGGAGCAAGGTTTGAGAAATTGGTGAAGTCTGAGTAACCAAGTGGTCTAAGTCGTGTTGCGATGGTAAATCAGGTGCTTCTTGGGAGGCAACCCAAGGTATGCCCCTTGTTTGTCCCTTATCACTTGCATGTTTTTATTTTGAGGACAAAGTATTTTCTTTTGGTGGGGTGTAGGAAGTTATGGCTTAGGGTGAAGTCTGAGTAGCCTCGAGTATATAACTTCCCCTATTTTTGATCCCAAGGTTTCTTGTCGTGTTTTTTTTCCTTATGGATGCTTTTAATTTCTGTTGAATTGGCATATTTAGTTAGTGTAGATAATTTGTAGATATATAGTAGCTACTATCTTTTGGCATATATATAATCTTGAATACTTTTTGAACGTTTTGAAAATTCGGTACCCTCAAAACTTTTGAGATTGTTGGTTATTATTGTAATCCTGCATATGTGTATCTGGTAATGTTTGTTCTGATAAAGAGAAAGCAAGTTGATGCTTGAAGCATGACATATGAGTCTGTACTTGATTATGTATGCAATGCCATGTGGGTAAGCTTATTTTGCCGCATTCATGAATTATGTATGGACTCAGAACTTGCCTTGTTACTCTAAGATTGGACTGGTGATATGGTTGATTGAGAAAAGATCTTAGGCTATTGTTCTTTTAGTGGGCAAAAGACCTACTGAATATGATAGTTTATCCCTTGTTCCAAATGCTTAAGCTTTTTCATGTGCTTGTTCTTTCTTGATACCTAGCTAGCCTAGCCTTATTTTGTGAAATACCTTAAGAGTGGCTCGGGTCTATCCTTGAGCATGTGAACCTTGATAGAGGAAAAAAGCCTAAGTTGAGGGTGGCTACCAAAAGTGGCCCTGGTTTAGGGAATGGATATTGTGTACTTCACCTCAAGCTAAAAGCCTAAGTTGAGGGTGGCCTTTGTTGTGGTAAAGTAATGAAAATAGAATGGTTAGTTGAGAAAGAAAGAAAGAAAAGAAAAGTCATGTGCCAGGTGAGAAAAAGAAAAGAAAAGTTACCTTGGATTGAAGAGAATAACAAAATTAGTTCAAAAATAAGGCATAACTGAAAAAGAGAAAGAAAGCACCCAGGAAAAGGAAGAATAAGGGTGGATAAAATGATAATGGTTGAGTTATGGAGGTAAGAGTGTTGTGAAACATGGTTCAAGGATAGCTTTTAGTCACTACTTGCCTAAAATGTCATACTAAAGCCCCATGAGCCTATGTTACAAGCGTCTTAAGCCTTAAAGTGATCTGAATCCACCTTGTCATCAGTCCGGAGTTGAGTATAGAGGCAAGCCTATGGTGTTAGTCATTATGCATGAATTTCATTTGTGAGAGTGAGAATGTTTGCACAGTCCCTAAATTATAAATGTAGTTTGAGTGAGAAAGAGGGACTTCTTTTGTGAGGGCATTTGCACTGCATAATTGGCATGCGACTAGTCCAGTGATTGTGGGTTATTGATACTCCTTCTCTTGTCATAGTTGGATTGCCGGATGCATCTTTATGTCTTAATTTGCTTAGTAGCTTTGCAATCAGGTTTGGAAACTGAGAGTTGGGTAACCGAATTGGAGTTAAATGATATATATGCTATTAGAGTAGCTACTATGTGTTTCTCATTGTCTACTTAGATTGACTCATTGCTTGAGGAAAAGCAACAGTTCTAAGTTGAGGGTGTTGATGTGCTGTCAAAATATAGTACATTTGGTGCCTAAAACAAGGGATTTTGCAATGTCTTAATGCTACTTTTTATGATTTTTATGTGTTTTATGTTGTTATTGCAGAAAAGATAGGTTGGCATGATTTTGCTAGAAAATTGCAGATTTTGCTGAAGTGCGGGAAATACAAGTCATCCTACGAGTCGTAGCCCAAGCTACGAGTAGTAAGGTGCTCTAATAGCAAGAAATAGTGAGCAAAATGAGGAATCTGCTAAGTGGAATCAGCCCTATGAGGCCATTCTATGAGTTGTAGGTCTCACTACGACTCGTATAGGTGAGATCGTAGCAAGAAACAGTGAGCTAAAAGTTTAGATCAAAAAACTGAAGGCCAAGACTACTAGAGGAGCATATGAGTCATAGCCCAAGCGACAACTCGTAGCAGTGAGTCGTAACAGTCAAGTCCAAAATGCCAAGTGTTGACTACGGATCCTGATTACACTCGTAGGTCACCCTATGAGTCATACCTATTACGACGTATCCACTGCCAGCTGTCTTTTCTATCTAATCTTTAGGGTGAAATTATAAATAGTATAAATACTTAATGATAGGGTTTTAGAACATGAACTTTAGACTTGAATATTCTTTGGAGATTCCACTTTGAATATTCTCTCTAGAATATTTCTAGGGTTTAGTGTAGGTTTCAATTTTTAATTTGAAGACCCACTTTGGGGGTTTGGAAAAGCACAATGTACTCATCTTCCATTTATCAAAGCTTGTGGTTTCTAACTTGAAGATGCTTTTGTTCTTCACTGTTGTAAGTAAACTCTCAACCATGTCTTTTACATTCATAGTTGTTGATTTTGCCTTAGCCATGAGTAGCTAAGCACCCACAACTTAGGGTTGTGGGAACCATGTGTAGTTGACTTGAAATAACCTAGACTTTGTGCATTTCTTTGATTGGGATTTTGCATGTATTGTTTATTTCCCTTTGTTTTGATTATTGTTTGGTGGTGGCCAACACCAAACCCTACCTACTATCACGATCCCGAACAAGGTAGTGATATATAGGAAAAGGGAAGTAAATGATAAGATTCGATTGATGTGTTATCATCTAATCAACCAAACCTGACCAAGGGGAGGTTGACTGGCATAATGGGTAACGGTTAGTTGGCACACCATGGTTACCAACCAAACATCATGGTGAAATTCGACATTCACCTTCACAAGAGGGCTGGAAGAACCTAAGTTACTATCCTGCATGCAAATTCCCAATTAAGGTTATGTTGTCTAGGGTAATTGAGTCAACGAATCATGGGGAACGCAATTCCCTAGTTGTCTCTCAATTTGAGTGTCTTCCCGCATAGTTAGCATAGTGTTTATTTTTATATTTGTTCTTGAATCACCCCAATCTTAGAGACTTTAGTAATTGATGCTTGAAATGATTGATAGTGGATCTATATAGTCAAGCCTCGTATTCTTTGTGGATTCGACCCTAACCTTTGGTTAGGTTTATTGCTGACTATGACCACTTTGTTATTGGAGCATGAACATCAAATGCCTCATAGTCTCTCACTCATTGTTGTGGTGCACTTCACAACCATGAATAAGACTTTAATCGACGCGGTGTGTTGGATGCCAAGGACCATTAACAACCTATTACTCTGATACCAAGTTTGTCACGATCCCGACCTAGGGCCTAGACCTGACACTGCGAATGAAAAACTCGAAAGGACTCCAAACAAGCCTCTTAGTATATCATTTTACATCTTTGATCGCGGAAGCAAGTAAATAACAACAAGAGATCATAAAATAAGGATAAAGGGTCTAAGGGAGTCTTTCATGGCTTAAACGCATACAAGAGTTGAGAGAGTCAAAATTCAAAGGATCATTACATAACTTGTCCAACAACACCTTTAGACTTAGAGTTTAGAGAGGGACAAGACAACTTTTCAGGCTTACCCTCATAGTCAAAAGCATACACCAAAGGAAAGAAAGTATTTTCATAACATAAGATCAAATACATAATCCCCAGAGTTAAGGGCTCACCAAACTTTGCTATGAAGATATTACAAGCCATGTGGAGGAGAAGAATGATCAAGTGGAGTTTCGGTTCCTACATGGTAACATCATGTAGGCATAGAGTATGCGTTAGTACATTTGAATGTACTAACTATGTAGGATGCAATGCAATAAGAGATAGGTAACATAATCGAAATGCATAATTAGGCAATGGATGAGCATATAGCAATATGGTGTTCATGAATGATGCTTGAAGTAAACATATTTATATAGAACATATTACATTTGTAGTAAGAGACCACCATTATAGAGTCTAAGGCCTACCACCCCCTTGGAAAGGCAATTGAGTTATCACCCCCTCAATTGGTTGATGGTTGTCATAACCCCCCCCCCCCCAATCCATAATGATTGAGGTATCAATCCCTCAATTGGTTGATGGTCGTCACACCCTACCATCCATGGTGATTAAGGTATCAAGCCTCAATTGGTTGATAGTTGTCACACCCTACCATCTATGGTGATTGAGGCATAGCACCCCCTTAACAAGGTGTGGTCAACTTGCAACACTATAGATACTTTTCATGAAATCAACACATAAATACATTTCTTTCATCATCATATAGTCACTTGACTCATAGGTCATGCAATATATCATCAATAACTCAAGAACCCTAAACTGGACATTTTATCAAACACTTGGCGGGTCTGTAATGCAAGTTCAAAATCGTGCAATTCAAGAGTGAAATCATGTGAGAAAAATTAATGTAAATCAACCCACCAATACTTGGTAACACCCTCATGCAAGATACATTAAATCTCCTCATCAAATCTCATCTTAGAACATAGATTCATAGCTCACCATATGCTTAAACAATCCACATTTTGTGAAACCCCAACATAGTTTATAATCAAATTCATAGTAAGAAGTACCCATAGATAAATGAACTTGAAAACATGCAACTTACATAAAAGGAAGGTTGGGCACCATGGGTACCCAATGGTTGAAACTCACATACATCAACTTTGGAGATTCCCTTGATGAAGATTGGAATGAGAACTTGAAGGTTGAGTGAATTCCTTAAGATCTGGAATGAGAGTGGGACACTTGAATTTGGAAGGAATATTTGGCTAAGTGTTAGAGAGGATTTTGGGGAATGTCTTGAATGATATGAGGTTGAAAAATAACTAAGTATAAGTTTTTTTACGCATAGGAAGGCTTAGGGCCAAGACTCCAAAGCCTTGGACCGAGATTAGAAAACTGGCAACAAAATGAACTACTCCGCGACAACTCCACATCGCGGAGGGAATGCGCACCCCCACTGTTTTGCATAAAACATGGAAAAACCAAATTTTCCTACAGTTGCTCTAAAATTGGGGTTATACCCATTTTTCACTCAACTTTACCCCTGATCACGAATATATTTGAGATATATAGAAATTACGATTATGGGCATTTCTGAGGCACATTTTCGGGCACTTTTTGGGGCATTTTAATTGGTGAGTTTCTTGGTGATAATGTATGCAATGTCATTTGTGAGTGAGCTTATCTTGCCAGATTTATGCATATTTTTTGCTAATTCAGAACTTGCCTTGTTACACTAAGTTGGATAGTAGATTAAATGGATTAAGAGGTGATCCTAGGACTTTGTTATTTAAATTAATCCACTTCAACCTTAAATAACCAGCCAAATGATGTTTTCTCCCTTGTTCCAAATAGTTGAGCCTTACATGAACCAATTCTTTCTGAAATACCTAATTAGCCTAACCTTGTCTAGTTAAAAACCTTCAGATTGGCCCTGGTCTGTGCTTGAGCATTGTGAACCTTGACTGAGGCAAAATGCCTAAGTTGAGGGTGGCTATGAAAAGTGGCCCTGGTTTGAGGAATGGATAGTTGATACTTCAAAAAAGGCTAAAAGCCTAAGTTGAGGGTGGCCGATGTAGAGGTAAAATCACAAAAATAAGGTGGTGAGTTGGAAATAAGTAGAAAAAGAAGAAAATCATATACCAGGAGAAAGAAAAAGAAAAAATATCTCTTAGATTGAGATTAAAAGCAAAATGATTTGTGAAAATAAGGCAAAAGCTGAAAAATGAGAAGAAAATACCTAGAACATCTTGAATATGAAGAAAAAGGGAGAATGAGGTGAAATTGATTGAACTAGAAAGGTGAAAGTGATGAAAAACGTGGTTCAAGGATGATCTTTAGTTACTATATCTCCAAAAATGTCCTACCAAAATCCCATGAGCCTATGTTACAAGCCTAGAAACTCCTAGAGTGATTCTAGTCCAATTGGTTGAAAGCTAAGTCATGAGCATATGGACAAGTCTATGATATTAGTCAATGTGCATGGATATCTTTGAGAGTGTGAGTACGATTGCACAGTCCCAGTGTTAATTTTGAAATCATCATTGAGTGTGTTATTTGAGACTTCTTTCTATGAGGGCATCTCCATTGGATTGTTAAGACTTGACTTATTCAGTGATTATGCATTATGGATATTCTCTTGCTTGTCGTAGTTGTGTTGTCAGATGCATCATTATGTATTAGTTTGCCAAAATAGCTATCTAATTTCATTTTGAAAAATTGTTGTGGATACCTAAGCCTGAATTGTACAAGATATATGTCATTAAGTTCTGTTCTATGTGTTGTTGTATTATCTAGTTAGATTGAGTCGCCGCTTGAGGACAAGCAACAATTTTAAGTTGAGGGTATTGATGTTCTGTCAAACTACAACACATTTGATGCCTAAAACTTGAGATTTTGTTTGTTCTCAATATGACATTTATGATTTTTATGTGTTTTTGTGCTTGTTTTTACAAGAAAAGCAGGTTGGCACAATTTTGAGAAATTGAAGACATACCAGACCCTCTATGACTCGTAGCTCTCTCTACGAGTCGTAGCTTCATATATGAGTCGTAGAGGTAATCTCATGGAGTTTTTCAGTGTTGAAGCAAAAGCTAAAGTTTAGCCATATGAAACCCGTTACGAGACATAGATCATTCTACAAGTCGTATTGGAAGGTCTTTTAGGAATTTCCAGTGTCTTCTAGTGTTGGACTAAGTGTTGCAAATACTAACTACGAGAGGACAATACGAGTCATAGATCAAACTACGACTCGTGAAGATGTTTCATAGCAGTGAAGTCCAAAATCCAAGAAGCTAAACACAAAATCTCGATTACAACTCGTGACCCTAGTTATGAGTCATAACTGCAAGTCGTAGTATGCGCCGACCGGTTTTTCTAATTATTTTAGGCACTTGTTTGTAAATAGTATAAGTAGTAAATATTAGGTCATTAAGCGTAGTTTTCATATTTTTTCATAAAGTATAGCAGACTTAGAGTAGAGAGCACAAAAATTAGAGCATTTTTAGGGTTTTAGTTTTGGATACTAAATTTTGGAGAAGAGATTCACTTGTGGATTCAAGTAATATTTCAATCTTGTGATTCTAAATACAAATTGGGTTTTCTTGTTCTTCAATCTTTTTGGGTAAGTGATTAAACATGTCTTCTCTATTCATTATTTCTTTATTTGCCACAAATATCAGTAGCTAAACCCACAACTTGGGGTTATACGAACCATAAAGATCTAACCAATTAGACCCAGATTATTTGCAATTCTTATAATGGGTATTTGCATGTGTTAATCAATTCTCTTCATTTTGTATATTTTCTAGTGGTGGCCAATATTTAACTTGCTTAGTGTTATCTTCCCGATCCAGGTGGTAATAAATAGAAAAAAAGATTGATTAACAAGATTCAATAAAGTGCTCTTGTCTAATCAACCAAACTAGACCAAGAGGATGTTGACTAGAACTATGAGTAATAGTTAATTTAGCACACTATGGAGATGGGTTGATTCCCATAGTGAAATTCGACCTGAACCCACTACTACAAATTAGACTTTTAGCGACAATTGATCAATTGCCACTAATTAATCTTTTTAGCTAAAATTTTAGCGGCATATGAGCAATAGCCTCTAAAAGGCTATCTTTTATGGCAATTATAAGTTGCCAGCAAAAGTCATTATTATTAACTACTAGAAATTAGACCTATGGAAACTCATTAAATAGTAATGGTTGACAAACTGTTGCTGTAGAGTACATATAGCAATGGTTATATGCATTAGGTTTATGAAGTTCTTGGTACATTTTTCTACCAAACAATTGCAAATTACTTATGAATCGTTGCAATAGAATAGGTAAAGCAATGAAATTACATAACCGTTGCAATAGATTATTTTATGGAACAGTGTGTATTAATATTGCTAATGTTGCTACAGTTTATATTTCTCTCCATGTATTTTCACTAATTCCATTAAACTGCCAAAACACTTATACAACACTCATATTTTTTTAATTTTTTTAAAAATAATAACTCTCTCATACTATCTCTCGTTCTCTTTCCAGATAGTAAGCCCTAAAATTGCTTTTTTCCATTGCTTTGTTCATTCGTTCGTGTGAGTTCAAACTCAAAATTCTTGATGTTCAAGCTCAAATTTTTTCACCTTTTTTTGGAGTTCCAAGCTTTGTCAGTGTCCAAGTCCTAAAAGCACTAACTTCTTGGTCATTCGTCGGCTTCAAGCCCTAACATTGAAGTATGTTTTTTTCTAACTCACATTATAACTTTAAAATTACTATTGTATACACTGTTAGACTTCACAGAACCCTAATTTTATGAAATCTTGCAACTTTTTGTTGTAGTAGCTTTTGATGTTTGAATTTTTTGAACTGTAGATTTTGATAGTGTGTGAAGTTGGTGAGATAAATCAACATCAGCAAGGAAGAATCTGTAATTAAATATTTTTGGGGTATGGTCTTCTAATTTCTTCATTATTCTTGAAATTACTATCGATCTTCTTTTTCATAATGTGCTAATTATTAAGGATTTTGTGTGCTATTAGAAGGTTAATTTTTTGGGGGGGATTTTGATGTCATTGTAGGCATAGAGATTTGAGGATAAGTTAATATGCTAGTGTTATTTTTAAAGGTGTAATGATTTAAACAGTGGTCTATCTTCCTTTTGATTTTTATATTTTGACAATTCGTCGAACTGTTGATTAATGACTCTAGTGCATATATCTTTGTTTGGATAGAAAGATATGGTTTTGCATCTTTTTTTATTTTTCGTTATGTTTGTTGATTATTATAGGCTTGTTATTAGCTGAATGAGCCTTTGATTTGCAGGAACACCACTGTGTGTTTGTGAGTTAAATCATTTCAGATATCAACTGCTACTTCGACTAGCTTGCACTGACTAAGGTTAGCAATCATTTGGGTACTAATAAATAACTAAATATTATACCTATAAGAAGTGTATTTTTATTGTTATGGCATCGTACTGGTGTACTTGCATTAAAAATATTAAAAAGTGAGTACGTGTGTGAGTATGAGTCATATAGCAAATGAAAGCTCTGATTTTTCCTAGAAGAAGTTGGTTCATTTTGCTTTAGAAGAAACCAATAGACATATCCCTTTGACCCCTTCTCTATTGCAAGTATCTATTTTTTGGGTTTTCATTAGTTTCCACAATTTTTCATTAAGTTAGTACGGAGCATGTGATTTAGTTGCTCTGTGTGTGTGTGTGTGTTTTTTTTTTTGTGTTTTCTGTGTCAAGTGTGAAACTTTTCTGGTTCTGCAAGTTATTGAAGAAGGAACAAAATCTGTGTTAAAAAGATGAACTCTTTTAGGTTGTGACAAAAAGAACTAGCCACACTTATTACATGGATGAAGTTGGTTTAGCAAATTTTTGAAGAAGGAACAAAAACTGAGTTAAAAGGCCTAGTTTTTTTAGTTTGGGACAACAAATCAGCACCCTTTTTAAATGTATGAAATTGATTTTGCAAATTCTTAAATAAGGAACAAAATTTGGGTTAAAAAGATTAGCCTTATTACAACAAGAACAACAACATATACAGTGTAATCTAACGAGTGAGTTCCAAAGAGGGTAGCATAGAGTGTAGGTAGACCTTGTGCCTACATTGTGGAGGTAGAAATATTGTTTCTAGAAGAGTCAAAATATTTACGAGAAAGGGAACATGAGAGCAGAGAAAATAGGTAGTGATTACTCTCCTGTTGTGCCATACATGGCGAAGCTCGTTAAATACTTTGGAATATGGTGAATTGAATGTACCGTTCAGAGATTTTTGGGATTTTATGGTTTAGAAGGGGAAATTGGTTGGTAATGGTGAGGAATCCAAGGGATTTTACCTAACAAGTTATTGAGATTGATGAAATACCACCCTAGCTGGTTTTGTACTTCCATTTGTTAGTTTTTCACTACTTGTGTATTAAAGTTTCCACCTCTAGATGTAAGGTTAATTGGGACAATAAACTAGGACGATAAATTTTGGCAATTGTGGTTGTATTGTTGAAGCAAACCATTAGTTTGAAATGGGAATGTTCAGGGAAGAAAGGTAGATTAGCCTTTATTAGATCAAGAAGTGTTAAATAGCTTGAATTCTTAAGATAATTTTTGTTAACATCTGGTAAAGAATGTAACACATAGTAGAATGTTTTCTCATTTAGTCCAACCTATGAGCTTATGACAGTGTTTTGTTGGGTGAATACAAGAAGGATTAAGAAAATAAAACAAAAGATGAGGTAAACTGATAGTCTGATGTTTCGGAGCATATATATATGTCAAGTGAGCTCAAATAATGAAGGTTGTTGACAAGTAAAAATAAAATATGTAATCTTTATGTTTAATAGAAGTGAATTGTGCTATATTCACTCTTTAAGGTGATTCAGTAAGTTGGCAATAAGTTAATGATAGGAAAGCAAGTGCATAAAGCTGAAATGAGCCCAAAAGAAAAGAACAGATGAAAGTTGGTATTTTGTGTAGCAAATAGTTCAATGTGCTTTTTGAAAAGGACTACGATTTCATATTGTATAGTAATAGTTATATAACTGGATTCTATTGTTTTCTTACTAGAAATTATTATGTCATCCTCGCTCTCTTAAGCTAATTAACTGTTGGATCTTTTGTGAGTGCTCATTTTACTAGTCAAACTGTTCTTATCTTCGGAACATTCTTGGCACTGAGGATAAATGTGCATTTCAACTCTAAACCAGCTACATGTAATAGTTATTGTTTTCAAGTTCTCCTTGTTTTGAAATGTATGATTTTGCCTACCAAGCTTTCTGCTTATTTTTTTTTTTGGTTTAAGGCTATAAAGATGATAAGTTTTACGATGTCAGTAGGAGTTTAAGCTCCGTTTGAAATTCAACTTTTCTCTTTGTATCTTCACAAGTATTTAAGTTGTCAATTTACTGTTGTTAAAGTTATCTACAGAATTATCCTTGTCAAAAATAAAAAATATTTTCTATAGAACTATTTCTGGCCAACTATGCTTACCCTTTTCCCTCTCTACAGAAGAAATACAGTTCTCTGTTGGCCATGGATGACAAAGTGGAGCTATATATGCTTTCTTTTGAAGCCACTAACATTTTACTTGTTCGCAGTCTATATATTGGAGGAAATGATGGCATGCAGGTCCAATTATATTCAAGTTCATGTTATAGCTAGTCTTTGATTTTAGAACAAAAAACTTTAGAGTACTATTATGACTCAAATATAATTTCTTGCCAATTCAATTCAAGTTTTGGGGGGATATCTTCATTCCTCAGATTGCTAGGATTCTTCAACCTCTAGTCAGACAAGTCGAGGCTCTTCTTGTCTCTCTTGCCTTTAATTAAACAGACATGAGCAGTAAAGGGATATAAGTTGAGTATTTCTCCTTGAACAAAATAAAGGGCATTTCATGCAGGTATTGAATTTTGCTGCATTCCCTAAACCGAAATTTGATTTGCCTATCTTCTGTGCCAACTTTTTCACTGTTGCAAAGATGAACATAATTGTACTGTAAGCTATTGTTTTACTATTTTTTACTTTTTCATTATTCCATAATGACCATTTTATCCAACAAAGTATTCATTAACCATTTGGGGAAGTGGTTTATGCAATTAGAATCCCTTGTCTTACATCCTCCTGGGGTAAATGGAGAAGTATCAAAAATTAATCACATAATTTGACTGCATCTTTTTAAAAATTTTAATTTCAATCACTAAGAAGTTATGTCCACCTCATAGGTGATGGCGGGGCTGGTACTTTGTAGCTATCTCTTGTCATTGTCATTGTCATTGCTAATTTCGTATAAACATTAGTATAAAATCTTAATTAAAACACCCTTTGATAAAAAGTTGGACTCCTTGGTGATCTCAAAATGTATGTACTTGTATGCTAGAATGTATAGGTATTAATGTATATAGAAATTTCTTATTGATAGCATAAGCATCAGGCAGAGGCAGGGACAACATGTTCACTCTAAGTTAATATGTTTTGTTGTGAATCAAACATGTCAAGTGTTTTCACAACACCTTGTCATTGCCTGAAAGTTTAAAGATAATTCTGTTGTGTCTTTATTCAGATCCAAGTCATCATTTTTTCTTTTTAATCTTCTTTGGAGGGGTGCCAAAAGCTACATAACCTGAAATCCTTTAGTAACTGGGCTTTTTTGTGATGCTGAAGCCGAGAGTCATAATCATTTATTCGTTCATTGTGTGTTCTCAGCCTATGTATTGAAAAAAGTCCTAAATTGGCAAAGTATTTGCATATTACAGATTCGAGTCAAACTAAGCATAAAATTTGATATCTTTTATTTGACAGATCCTTAATGCATTTTTTATTTTGCAGGTAAAAAAAATTAAAGAGATTAAAAGAAGATGACAAAAATGAATCAGGCAAAAATACTAAAGAAAAAGGCCCTGAATCCGAACAAAGCTCATAGTCCATTGAAGAATGTGAATTCAGATATATAATACTGATCAAATAAAACATATTTACTCAACTTTTTTTGTTTATGCCTTTTATTTATACCTGAAATCTGATTACATTAAAGAGGTAAGTCAAGTCTAAAGTAGTCAAGTAGTAGACTCCAAGATACTAGTGAAGGATACCTGGGAAAGGACCCTCCATCTCTAATCATGATGTTGGAAGAAAGTAAAAGTTAGAAAAATCATTTTTGAAAGGTCGTTGGCAAAGGGGTTCCTGAGAGTGATCTTTACCATATCAAAAAAGAAAGAAAAATAGTTGACTCTAAAGAGATATTCCAAAGTTTTATGTTCATTTTAAACTTGGATTTCAAGTCAAAATGGATAAAACAAAATTCAAAGTTGTTAAAGACATAATTAAATAAATAAAAGTATTCCCCTATTAAAAAATTAAGTTTTTAGATGAGCTGATCATATAATTTGACATGGTATCATCAGAAATAGATTCTGAATTCACTCTTTATCTCAACCAATCCTCAAAAAAAAAAGATTCACATGTTTGGTCCATGAAATAAAAAATATATATGCCATGAAGTGCCATGTTGAAACATAATTAAATAAAAACGAGTCCTCTCACACAGCTTAAACTTTTAGTCCTCTCTCACAGCTTAAACTTTTAATAAGTTGATCACACAATTTAACAAAAAATTCAAATGTTATAGAGCAAGAAAAACCACCTCAATCACATCGAAGATAAAATAAAATTTCTGATATTGTTAGATTTCGTTAGATCTTTAACTTAAGGATATCCACTTTTAGGTTATGGCTTCTCCAGATTTTTGGCCAACGCTCGATCTTACCAATTTATTTGTAATGATTTTTCCTCCACGACGATAAGGGGCTAAAAGATCTACTACTTTAATTCCTGTTTCAAAAATAGATAATTTTGTATCCAACTGTATAAAGGCAATGGAGCTAGCAAATTTGCTTTGTACTCTTTGCATCTTCTTGATGCCTAGTTAT
>JAPFFP010060890.1:0-26957 GCA_026153255.1 Solanum medicagineum | reverse complement strand
AAGGACCCAATGGATGAAATCCACATACCTCAAACTTGAATTTTCTTGAGATGAGCTTGAAGAAAACTTAGAGCTTGAAGTGAAACCTTGAGTTCCAAAGTTAAGCTTGAAATTCTTGAATTTGATATGAGATATTTGGTTAAGTCTTGGAGAGTTTTTGTGAGGATTTTGAGTGATATAAACTTGAAAAATGGCTGAGTATGCGTGATTTCACGTTTAAGCAGGCATAGGACTATGGTCCCAATGTCCTTGGGCGCATAAGAAAATGTAAGGAAAATTTTGTATTGGTCCGCGTCTGGTCCGTGACACGGACCTAATGCGAAGGAGATTTCTAAACTGCTCTGCGCCGTTGGCGTGTCGTGGATAGGGTGCGGATACTCTCTTGAATTTGAAAATGAATGAAAATTAGTTTTTGCTACAGGTCTTCTAAAACCCGGGTTATACCCATTTCCAACTCAATTTTGTCCCTTGATCGAGAATATGAAGTTGGATTTTTGATATCACGTATGGATTTTGAGTTGTATGAAAATTATGATTATGGGCATTCTGAAGCACATTTTGGGGCATTTTATTGTATGAGGTGCACATTGATGATTTCAGTGACCACAAGAGTTTGCAATATGTGTTCATTCAAAGGGATCGTAACTTGAGACTAAAGAGATGGTTGGAACTCCTTAAGGACTATGATATGAGTGTACAATATCATCCCGAAAAGGCAAATGTTGTAGCTGATGCTCTTAGTAGTCTATCTATGGAACTGTGGCTCATGTTGATGAAGGGAAAAAAGAGCTGGCAAAAGATGTTCACCGTTTGGCTAGATTGGGTGTTAGGATGGCTGGCTCTAATGATGGTGGTATTCATGTTTATAATGGGCCTAAATCTTTTATGGTTGTTGATGTTAAGGCTTAGTAATATCTAGATCTGTCATTTGGTTGAGTTGAAGAGGTTAGTGGCCGAAAAGAAGATAGAGGTCTTCTTCCAAGGGGGAGATGATGTGCTTCAGTATCAAGATCGATTATGTGTTCCAGATGTGGATGGTCTTAAGAGGGTGATCATGAGTGAAGCCTATAACTCTCATTATTCCATTTACCTAGGATCTATTATGATGTATCGGGACTTAAGGGAAGTGTATTTGGTGTCATGGTACGAAGAAGGATATAGGTAAGTTGGTATCTGAATGTCTTCTTTGTCAACAAGAGAAGGTGAGGAACCAAAGGCCTAGTGGTTTGACTCAAGATATTGAAATTCCTACTTGGAAGTGGGAAGATATGAACATGGATTTTGTGGTTGGTTTGCCTCAGACCCAAAGGCAATTTGACTCAATTTGGTTATTGTTGACCGGATGACTAAGTCGGCTCATTTTTCTACCGATCAAGACTCACTTTAATGCCAAAGGTTAGGCAAGGTTGCAGATCCAAGAGTTGGTGAGGTTGCATGGTGTACCTAGGTCCATCATGACCGATCATGGCACTTAATTTACTTCTCACTTTTGGAGGTCGTTACAAAAAGGACTTAGTACTAAGGTGAATTGTTTCGGGAAAGGTTGAAGACATCCCAAGCCAAAATTCCTATTCGGACGTTAGGAAGAAAGATCCTGAGTTTCACATTGGTGATTGGGTGTATGTGAAAGTCTCACCTATGAAGGGTGTAATGCGTTTTTGAAAGAAGGGCAAGTCAAGTCCCTGGTATCTAGGTCCTTATAAGATTGTTAAAAAGGAGTGAGAATTTAGCTTATAGGTTTGATTTGCTTTGTATTTGAGTTCTATTCACTCATTTTTCCATGTGTCTATGTTGAGAAGTTGGTTGATGATCCTAGTGCTATTGTAGCTTTTGAAGGTATTAAGGTTGAGGAGAATTTGTTTTATGAGGAAGTTCCTGTTGAGATTTTTGGATAGACAAGTGAAGCGGCTTCGCAACAAGGATGTGGATTCGATTAAGGTACTTTGGAGAAATCAATATGTGGAGAGTGCTACATAGGAGGCGGAGTTGGACATGATGAAACGATATCCCCATCTTTTCCAATCTACTCAAGCCTAAGATATTAAGTTCTTTCTTTTCCAAATAGTCCTAATTCTTTCACTCTTGAGTATCATGACATGACATGTATACATGTAAACGAAAATGATTTTTATGATATTTTAAATGATTTGAATACGTTTTGATATGAGTGTCAACGACTTGATGATTCTCAAATGATGAATTATACATTGTACCTTTTGTCTGGATGTTTCATGTTCTAAGTCAAGCCTTTCAACTTGTTCTAGCACATTCGAGGATGAATGTTCCCAAGGGGGAGATGATGTAAGGACTCAAACTTTGTACGACCTCATTGGAGCTAGGGAAATTTGGTTCTGAAAAGTTTTGGACCAAGGTGATGCACCATAGAAGCCATCACAGTCCATGTGAGGCTATTAGGACTGTGTGGAGCCTCCTTATAGTGGCTCTTGGCCTTATGTGGAGTGTGCGGGCCTTAACGTGGAGTCTTGGACTAGGACATGCCATACATGGATCCCACGCAGGCCGTGTGACACTTTACAGACCGTGTTGTGGGTCGTGTGGTGGCCTTAGTCTTATAATTTCACAATTTTGGGACCAAGTAAGGTGGTATGACCATGTATATGATCCATACAAGGTGGTACAATCCGTATGGACTCCCTTATGGCTTCCGGAGTGAAATTTTTATACGTATTGATCACCATCTCGGAACTTCGTCCTGAAGAATTTTTCTAGGTGAAGTGGTATGAAAGACCATATAGTCAATGTAAAGTGGTACAAATCATGAAGTCAACTGTATGGATGCCTACATGGAATTTTTTCTAAGTATGGAATCTTCAAGATCAAGATCAAGTCAATTCAAGCTTTTTAATGTTGTTTAGGGCCATCATGGGTCTCATACATCAAGCCAAGCTCATAGGAATTCCATTGGCTAAGGTTTTCACAATAACTAATAGAAGGGTGTTTAAATGGTCATATCTCTTAGAACAAAATTACTTGGGTGGACCATGACCTATTAAATTGAAGCTCTTTGAATTAGCTTTCCAACACATCCAATTTCACCTCACTCCAATTTCAGATCAAGAAGTTATGCCTATTTTCGTAAATCTTATTTGTGTAGTATTTTCTGTGATTTGGCCAAGTGTGGTATTATGGGAGGGTTTCACGGTTCGTGAAACCTTGTACGGACCGTGAAACATCCTCACGGGACCTCTGGCAAGAAATATTATTTTGCTTCATTAATGGTTTTTTTCTTTTGTAATTGTGGCTTCTCCTAAGGGTCTTTTATGACTTCCTATAGTATCCTAAGACCTCCAGATGACTTATACTCTATCCCTCTCATTCAAATTCACTCCTCACATTTAAAATTCTCTCAAGTGACTCTTAAGAACTCTCTTAAAGTCTTTTGTAAAGACAAAGCTTAGGAATCAAGGGATTACCCTTTTCTTCATCAAATTTTGTTTTGAATCTTCTTCAATAGCTAAGGTATGTGAGATTGATTCTTATTCCCTTTCAACCAAGATGACCCAAAAACTCTTTTACTTGAATTTTATGAACTTTATCTTACATTAAATGTGACTGTTGAGAATTATTGTTTAATAAATTCAATTGAAAGTATGGGATATGCTTTATTGATGATTTTAAGTTGATTTAAGCCCTAATATGTTGAATTACATTATTATTATAAAGATTTGAATATGCATTGTTTTTAAGCATGACTAATTTAAATTGTGATTTGAATGTGAATTTTACTTATGGATTTATATGAATTTCATATTATATTGTTTATTTAAGATTGAATCTATATTAATCATTGCTATACACATGTTATTCATGACAAATGCATTCATGAGCATTGATTTTTGATGAAAATGAACTAATGGGTTAAGCTCACATATGTTTTGAAATTGAATTGGTGGTCAAGCTCACTCATTTGGTTATGACGAATATGATCACATAAATGTCTATGATATTTGGCTCTTTGAGCATATTGGGTGTCTACACCTCATTTGATATTTTGAATGGGCTATTCCTATGCATGAAAAGTATGATATGGATTATGATTTGGCATTTGAGCCTAAGTATGAATTATTACAAATGATGTTTGGCTTTTAAGCCCAAATATGCATTGAAGTGATTTCAAATGCCTTGCATCTCTTTTGAAAGCATGTATACATATATGTATTCTTATGGGATGATGAATTAGCACCGATGGATTGGGAGCATCAGGGCTATCGCCAAGGGTCCTCTCCATTTCCTTGAAGTATATGCTAGCATAAATATATGTATATATGGTAACCCTCACTGAAATGAGAGACCTATAAGGTGCGGTTACAACATTGCTATGATATGATAAAATTGTGAAAGTCCTATACAAAATGGGAGACTCGTAAGGAAGGCCACTTCTCAAAAATGGGAGGCCCGTAAGGAGAAGTGTGGTTTACCTTTGGAAAGTATACTACCTCTTTTTCGATGTGGGGATAACATAGGGATTCCAAGTAATAGTTCGCTTGGTCTTATATGTTAGTTAAGGTCTCATCCCCTCTTATATAAGAATTATGCATATAATGTATCACATATTTCATGGCATACTATTATATACTCTTCTTTGGAAATATCTCCTTCTATATTATGTGCCATTGTTGTCTAACGTCGAGTGCAGGTTTGGTGAGTCATATGTATTCCACGCTTGCATACTTAGTACATTTAAACGTACTAAAACATACTTTTTCCTACATGATCTAACCATGTAGGGACTAGAGACTACCTTCATCCACCGTTTTACAGTTAGATCGATTTTGAGAAAGTGTTGTGCTGAGTCCTACCTTCCAAGGATAAGCCACCATTTATCTATCTTATGTTGTTCCCCTTTTGTTATTTATTTTGAGAGTGAGCTCGGGACATATCTTGGCCCACGTCCCATTCTATGACTAGAGGCATTGTTGGACATCTTGTAGACTCTTGTAGGATTTATACATTACGTATTGTATTTGGAGCTTATGATTATGTTTATCTATTGGATATGGCTATTATGAATTGATTATGAGAATTATGATAAGTATGTGTGTTTTGATGTTGAAACATGGAAGATCCTAAGTCCCAAATTGCACACATAGAGTGAGTCATAGTTACCCCCCCCAAGTCTTTATGTGCTATGCATTATGTGAATCCATATTAATCTCATTTCCTATGATATCCCCATAGCGTGAGTCCTACTTTCCCATCACTTAGAACTATGTGTTTACTATTCATATACGCTTCCGAATCAATGATGTGAATATGAATACTTTGATGCTTGTTTGAGAACTCTTGAGTTCCCATTTGCCATGTCACTCCTAGACCTTAGGTCCAGGTCGTGACATAGAAAATGCTATTTTTAGGGTTAGAAACACTTACCCAACACAAAGTTTTGAAAAGCCTTCTTCAAAATAGCCCTAAAAGGCTTAGAAGTTCGAAATGGTTTAAAAATGGTGTTTACCGCAAAAAAAATTATTCACATTCGTAAAGTACTCCGCAAACACGGAACCCATCCTACGATCACGGAGTATAAACTCCCAGGACTACCACAAACGCAAAGAACAGAATAACCCTGCTGTCACGACCCAAGCCTAGGGCCTAGACGTGACATGATGAATGAGGCACTCGAAGGAACCCAAACAACCCTCTTAACTTGTCATTTCACATCATAGGTCGTGGAAGCATATAAAGACATAAAAATTAAGAATAGGGGCAAATGGGCTAAGGGGAAAACATGCTTAACATCATAATAATGAGACAAGGAGTCAAAGCTCTTATCATAGATACATAACATGTCCAACAAACAACTCTAATACATAGATACGAGCGGGGGCCAAGACAAGCAACCACGCTCACCCCTATAGTCAAAATATACAATAAAGAAGCATGTCTTAATACATAATAAGAGAAACATAGACTAAGGTCCCCAAGATGGAGGACTCACCAACTAACTTGAGTAGTATCGAACTAGCCATGTGGAGGAGGAAAATGATCAACTTAGGCAATGGTTCCTAATGGTGATATCATTTAGGTCAGAGTATGCGTTAGTATGCTTGAATGTACTAAGTATGTAGGATGCAATGCAACAAGAATTAGGCAACGTAGTCAAAATGCGTAACAATAGGCAATAGGCATAATATAACAATATGGCATGTATGATCAATGCATAAGTAAAACATGATTAAGTAGCTCATACTCATATAGGATATCATATGTGTAGAAGAGACCAAGATAGATTTCCAAAGTACAAACCCCTGGTTGGTTGATGATGGTTGCACTCCTTCATGCCGGTGGTGTGTACAAACCCTACACATGGTTGATAATAATTTCACCTTATCACCACGATGGCGAAGTACAAACCCCTATAGTTGATGAGTACAATCCCCCACCTCGGTTGATGAGTACACTTAGAGGGTGTGTAATGCTAGCATAAAACCATGAAATATAGAGATGAAATCATGCAAGAAAATCCCTTATAAAACCATCAATCAACACCTTGCAACATCCTCAAAGAACATACATCAAAACCCCTCCTCAAATCTTACAATAGATCAAAGATTTATAGATCAAAACCTAGCAAAAGAGTCAGTATTTCACATCACTTTAACATAGTGTCAAGTGAATTTCATAATAAGCAAGACGCATTTGTAAATCAACTTTAAATCATGCACTTTGAGTAAAATGAGGCTTGGATATCATGGGTGAAAGGAATTCATGAAAGAAACCCACATACCTTAGCTTGGAGATGAACTTGGTGAAGATTGGAGATGGAGACTTGAAGCTTGAAGAAGAACCTTGAAGGAAAATCTTAGTTCCGGATGAGGGTTTAAGACTTGAATTTGGGAGTGACAATATGGTTATGTGTTTGAGTGAGTATTGGAGAATGTTTAGGATGATATGAGGGTGAAATATGGTTAATTATAGATAAAAACATGTTTGGGAACACTTAGGCCTAAGACTTAGAAGTCTTGGATTGAACAAAAAAAAAACAGGCACCTTTTTACACTGAGGCGCGTCGCGGAAGAGACGCTGATTCCTCTCTGGAATTCGCACTTTGAAAAATTATAATTGCTAATATTTTGCTCTTAAATCGGGGTTAGACCCTCCACCCCCTAATTTTGACCCTCTGAACAAGAATATGAAGTCAGATTTTTGATATTGTGCACAGTTTTTTAGATATATGGAATTTAAAATTCCAGGCATTTCGAGGCACATTTTTGGGCACTTTTTGGGGTTGTTTCAATATCTCCCCCTTGGGAACATTCGTTCCCGAATGTAAAAGAGACGTACGAGACAAGTGTGATCATAAACAAATCAGCCCCAACAAGAATGCAACATTACATTTAAAACACCATTTTCTAAATCTCAACATAAGTGTAAAATCATCATAAACTTGCCAAATTAAAAATGAATGCATATGAATGACATAGGTGCTGAAATACAAGACTTGGAATTACATAGTGGACTTAGAATTAGTACCTTAGGCTTGACTTGAGTAGAAAGATAAGGATACCTCTTTTGTATGTCTGCTTCGGCCTCCCAAGTAGGACTTTCGATTTGTTGGTTCCTCCAAAGAACCTTAACGGATGCCACCGACTTATTCCTCAATCTCTTCACTTGCCTATCAATAATCTGAACCGAAGTCTCCTCATAAGTCAAGTTATCCTCAACAACACCCACAATATCAAGAGGTACAATAGCATTAGGATCACCAACACATTTTCTCAACATAGACATGGAATACCGGATGAACCAAATTCATTTCACTAACTTCAATTCATAAGCTACCTCGCCAAACCTCCTCAAGACCTCATAAGGACCAATATATCTTGGACTCAACTTCCCTTTTTTTAACTAAAACGGACCATACCATTCATTTTAGAAACTTTAAATAAAACCAATCAGCCATTTTGAATTCAAGGTCTCTTCTTCTCACAACAGCATAGGATTTTTGATGACTTTGGTCTGTCTTTAACCTTTCTCTAATTTTCCTAACCTTCTCAAGAGCCTCCATAACCAGATCTGGCCCCAATAAAGGCACCTCTCCAAGCACAAACCAACCAACCGGTGATCTACAACGTCTCCTATAAAGAGCCTCAAAAGGAACCATACCGATGCTAGAGTGATAGCTATTGTTGTAGGCAAGCTCAATGAAAGGAAGATGGTCTTCCCAACTAGCTCTCAACTCCAATACACATGCCCTAAGCATATCTTCAAGGGTTTGAATGGTTCTTTTGGCTTGGCCATCCGTTTAGGGGTGAAAGGTCGTACAAAGGTGAACTTTGGTACCAAGACCCCTTTGAAAAGACCTCCAAAATTGTAAGTGAATTGTGAACCATGATACGATATGATGGACAAAGGAACCCCATGTAACCTCACTAACTCATGGATGTACAACCTTGCATATTCCTCAGCTCCATATGTAGTCTTAACCAGTAGAAAGTGAGTCGGTTTCATCATCCTATCAACCAACCCAAATGGAATCAAAACCTTTTCTAGTCTTGGGTAACCCAACCACAAAATCGTTATTAATCACCTCCTACTTCCAAGTTGGAATATCTATGTCTTGGGTTTGGCCACCCGACCCTTGATGTTTGGCTTTGACTTGTTGACAACTATGGCAACTGGAAATGAATTTGGCAATGTCCCTCTTCATGCTTCCCCACCAATACACGTCCCTAAAGTCTCTATACATTTTGGTGGAACCGAGGTGGATAGAATAAGAAGAATTGTGGGCCTCATCAAGGATCTTCTCCCTCAAACCATCAACGTAAGGCACACAACCTTCAATTCAAGAAAGGAGGAGTCAAGGTCTTATTTTGCTATCACCTCATGAACAAGTGAAGACTTAGACCCATCAACAACAACACCATCATCACCAACCTCTTCCAACCTAACCTCCAGTCAAGCCAATTGATGCACCTCCCTAGCCAGCTCCTTATCACCACCATCAACATGAGCTAGGGTACTCATAGACACCCAATTTAAAGCATCCGCCACAACATTCGCCTTACTGGGGTGGTAGTGCACACCCATATCATATTCTTTAAGAAGTTCTAACCATCTCATTTTGCTCAAGTTGATATCCTTTTGAGTAAGGACGTATTAGAGGCTCTTATGATTGGTGAACATATCCATATGCACCCCACAAAAGTAGTGACACCAAATCTTTAATGCAAACACACCGGCGGCTAACCTCTAGATCATGGGTAGGGTAGTTCCTTTTATGTACCTTGAGTCGTCTAGAAGCATTAGCTATGAACTTACCATTTTGCATCTACATATAACCCAAACCCACTCTAGAAGTATCACAATGCAAAACAAATCGCTCAAGCCCATCTGATAGTGATAATATAGGAGCGGACATAAGCTTGTCTTTCAATGTTTGGAAGCTCATCTAACACTTATCGGTCCATACAAACTTAACCTTCTTTTGAGTCAATTCTGTCATAGGGGAAGCAATGGAGGAGAACCCATTCACAAACCTTCTATAATAACTTACTAGGCCCAAGAAGCTCCTAATACCTGACGGGGTCAATGGGCTAGGCCAATTTCTAATTACATTGGTTTTCTTAGGATCCACTTTTACACCATCCCCCGATACCACATGACCCAAGAGTGCAACCGCCTTCAACAAAAATTCAAACACTTCATATTTGGCATACAATTTCTCCTCCCCCAATCTTTGCAACATAACCCTCAAATGCCCCATATGTTCCTCTCTTCTATGTGAATAGATCAAAATATCATCAATGAAGACCACAACAAAGAAATCAAGGTAAGGTTTGAAGACCCTATTCATTAAGTCAATGAAGATGGCCGGTGCATTAGTCAACCCAAACGATATCACAACAAACTCATAATGCCCATATCTAGTCCGCAAGGCTGTCTTGGGAATATCACACTCCCTCACCCTCACTTGATGATACTCTGACCAAAGATTAACCTTAGAGAAAAAGCTAGCCCCTTGAAATTGATCAAACAAGTCATCAATCCTTGGAAGAGGATATCTATTCTTGATGGTGACCCTATTGAGTTGCCGATAGTCAATGCACATTTTATGTGACCCATCCTTCTTTTTCACAAACAACACCGGAGCACCCCAAGGTGATTGACTAGGTCTAATAAATCCCTTCTCCAACAAATCTTTCAATTGTTTCTTTAACTTCTTCAACTCTACTGGGGCCATAAGGTAAGAAGGAATGGAGATAGGTTGAGTATCGGGGAGGAGGTCTATACCAAAATCTATTTCCCTTCCTGGAGGAACACCGGGAAGGTCATTTGGGAAGACATCAAGAAATGCATTGGCAACTGGAACTTACTCTATGGAAGGGGCTTTAGACTTCACATCTCTAACCCTCACAAGATGATAAAGACACCCCTTAGAGATCAACTTACGGGCTTTAATGAATGAAATGAATCTACCATTGACTACCACATCTTGACTTTCCCACTCAAGGACAAGTTTATTAGGGAATAGAAACTTGACCCTACGGGTTCTACAATCAATAAAAGCATAGTAGGCATGCAACCAATCCATCCCAAGAATGACATCAAAATCTACCATGACTAATTAAACAAGATCACAAGCAACCACCTATGCAAAATGCAAATAGGACAACTCTTATAAACTTTCCTAGCAACAACAGAGGCACCAATAGGAGTAAACTCTTCATATGACTCACAACAACTCTGGGTCAACATGGAACTTTTTAGCAACAAAAGAGGTAACAAAGGAAAGAGTGGTACCCGAATGAATCAATGCATATATATCAAATTCAAAGATTTTCAACATATCGGTAACAACAGCGAGAACCTCACCAATCCATTGCCTCCCATGTAGAGCATAAAACCAATTGTGCCTTGGGGAACCACCTTGAGGACCACCTCTACCCAATGGAATCGCATTTGCACTACGACCCTTGCCACGATTTCTTGGATAATCCACCTTCTTGTGACCAAGTTCCCCACATTCAGAGCATGCATTAGAACGTTTCCAACATGGGCCTCTATGACTCCTTCACAATTAGGGCACACATCAATAGGAGCCACACCACCAACAACTTGAGGCCTAGGGAAATCATTGACAAACCCCCTATTAGTAGTATGAAAAGACCCTTGTCCTTGATGAAATCTAGCACCCTTTTGGAATTTACCCTCAAATCGGGCCCTCTTGACCTCATACACCCTTCTCTTCCTCAATTTCTCCTCCTCCATTTGCTCGACATAGGTTATCAATCGAGACAAGTCCATGTCACTAATTAGCATGGTGGACGGGCATTCTTCACTTACCGAGTTAGAGATGCCCATTAAAAACTTATTCATCCTAGATCTAGGATCGGCCACCAAATGAGGAGCATACTTTGAAAGTTGATTAAACTTGAGGGTATACTCCCTTACACTCATAGCACCTTGTTTCAAGTTCATAAACTCCACCAACTTAGCTTCCTTAAGCTCAAGAGAGAAAAAACCGATTAAGGAAAGCCAATTTGAACTCCTCCCAAAGCACCACATTACCAATTCCCTTCTCACCTTCCATTGATCATACCATGTTAGGGCTACCCCCTTGAGTTGGTACGCTGCCAACTCTGCCTATTGATTCGGCCCAACACCCATAATATTCAAGATATTGTAGACCTCATCAATGAACTCTTGTGGATCATCATCCACCTTTGACCCATAGAACATCAGAGGATTCATCCTCATGAATTCCCTTACCCTAGCTCTCAGGGTAGTAGCATGAGGGACTTAGGCCCCTTTATTGACTTGGTTGGCCATAACTTGGGCAAGCATAGTGAGAGCATCCCGGAGCTCACCATTGGTAGGTTGCTCCTCGGGAGTTTGGACCCTTGTTTCTCTATTGTTTGGCATGATCTAGCATAGCAAAGAACAACTGTTAGGGGGAAATACTCACTACAACTTTATAGCACGACTTAGAACATGAAGAAGGGAAACATTTCCTAAAATGTCTCATAGCCTCCTATTCATAGTCATAACGCGCTTCACAACCATGAATAGGACTCTAATCAATGCACGCGTGTTGGACTCCGAGGATCTATGGCCTAGACCTGACACGACAAATGGGAAATCTGAAGGAACCCTAAACAAACCTCTTAACTTGTCATTTCACATCATCGGTCACAGAAGCGTATAAAGACATAAAGAGTAAGAATAGGGGCAAATGGGCTAAGAGGAAAACTTGCTTAACATCATAATCAAGAGACAAGGAGTCAAAGCTTATATAATAGATACATAACATGTCCAACAAACAACTCTAATACATAGATAAGAGCAGGGGCCAAGACAAGCAACCGGGGTCACACTCATAGTCAAAATATATATTAAAGAAGAATGTATCAATACTTAATAAGAACAACATAGACAAAGGTCCTCGAAATAGAGGACTCACCAACTAGCTTGAGTAGTATCATACTAGCCACGTGGAAGAGGAGAATGATAAACTTGGGCACCAGTTCGTACAAGGTGACATCATGTAGGAAAGAGAATGTGTTAGTACATTTGAATGTACTAAATGTGTAGGATGCAATGCAACAAGAATTAGGCAACATAGTCAAAATGTGTAACAATAGGCAATAGAGATAATATAACAATATGGCATGTATGATCAATGCATAAGAAAAACATGCTTAAGTAGCTCATGCTCATATAGGATATCATATGTGTAGAAGAGACCAAGCTCGATTTCCAAAGTACAAACCCCTTGGTTGGTTGATGATGGTTGCACCCCATAATCCCAGTGGTGTGTTACAAACCCTTCACATGGTTGATGATGATTTCACCTTCTCACCATGGTGGCTAAGTATAAACCCCTCACATGATTGATGAGTATAAACCCCCACCTCGGTTATCTGGGCTCTTAGTACCCCTGGATCGGGCATGGTCTAATGCAAGACTTTATATAGATTATCATATACATAATATCATTTCATCATCATATAGGAAATCATATCATATCTCATGCTTTGGACCTTTAACTCCTCGAGAAACCACATCCAGACATTTTATCAAATACTTTGAGGGTGTGTAATGCTAGCATAAAACCCTGAAATATAGAGATAAAATTATGCAAGAAAATCCATCATAAAGCCATCAATCAACACCTTACAATACCCTCAAGCAACATACATCAAAACCCCTCCTCAAATCTTACAATAGATAAAAGATTTATAGCTCAAAACATAGCAAAACAGTCACAATTTCACATTGCTTTAACATAGTGTGCAATGAATTTCATAATAAGCGAGACCCATTTGTAAATCAACTTTAAACCTTGCAATTTGAGTAACAGGAGGCTTGGGTATCATGGGTGAAAGGAACCCATCAAAGAAACCCACATACCTTAGCTTGGAGATGAACTTGGTGAAGATTGGAGATGGAGACTTGAAGCTTGAAAGAGAACTTTGAAGGAAATCCTTAGTTCCGGATGAGGGTTTGAGACTTGAATTTGGGAGTGAAAATATGGTTTAGTGTTTGAGTGAGTATTGGAGAATATTTAGGATGACATGACGGTGAAATACGACAAAGTATAGACAAAAACATATTTAGGAACACCTAGACGTAAGACTTAGAAGTCTCGGACCTAACTAAAAACAATAGGCACCTTTTTACACAGCCGCGATGCGGATTCCTCTCTGGAATTCGCACTTTGAAAAATTATAAGTGCTAATGTTTCTCTTTTAAATTGAGGTTAGACTCTTCCACCCTCAATATTGACCCTCAGAACAAGAATATGAAGTCGGATATTGATATTGCGCACGGACTTTTGAGATATATGGAACTTAAAATTTCGGGCATTGCGAGGCACATTTTCGGGAACTTTTTGGGGTCGTTTCACCTGCACCAAATATCAGCAAAATCAGCAACCTATGTCCAATTTGCCTACTCGGAATGGACCCCCAAAACTCATTCGAACACAGAATTTCAAAACCTTATATGTTTCCATACCAAAAACAGCGATCCGCACTCAGCAGAATCATCAAAAATCAGTTTTCCGGCCTTCTTACCATATTTACTGAGTTAAGTCAATAAAACTAGTATAAGATATCAAAATACCAAAATTACCCTCTAGAACTCCAAAAATTATGACAAGACCATTTTTAGCGTTAGTTTCACCATCTGAAACCATTGGAACTGTCAAAATTCTGATATGAGCTTCCGAACTATGAATGTTGACCAAAGTCAAATTTTGATTTCAAAAATGACTAAAATCATAACTTTTGGCCTAAAAACCTCATTTTAACTCCAAATTAAGTTCTGCAACTTGCTGTAGTTCAGTCTCAACATTCCGGAGCTAATGAAACTAATCGACCCTGATCCGAGCTCCAAAACTCAGAATGACACAAAAACTCACTTTTTCAACAACTTAAGCTTTCAAAAAGACTAAAATTGATATTTCATCTTTTAAAACTCAAAATTTCAATTTCAACCATTCAAATAGTTCAAAGTAGGCCCAAAGCAACTCACGAAAGGGTAAAATTACAGATAAAACAAAAAATGACCAACCAAGTCATTACATCATTCACCACTAAAAAGAATGTTTGACCTCGAACATAAAGAAAAGAGGAGTACCTAAAGCCTAAAAAAGCCTGGGATATCTAGCCTGCATGTCAGACTTCAACTCCCTCGTGGCCCCATCAACAAAAAGGTGACGCGCCTGAACCTTAACAAAAGGTATATTTTTGGATCTCAATCTCTAGACCTGCCTATTTAATATAGCTATAGGTTCCTCTTCAAAAGGACAAATCTGGACCCAACTCAACTGAGTGATAAGAAATCACATGGGACTCATCTTGAATGTATTAGCGGAGCATAAAAACATGAAAAATAGGATGAACGAAAGATAATCTAGTGGTAAAGCTAACTCATAGGCTACCTTACTAACTCTCCTCAAAATCTCAAATGGGCCAATGAATCTGACACTAAGCTTGCCCCTTTTCCCGAATCTCGTCACACCCTTCATGGGTGAAACCTTTAGCCAAACACTATCACCAACAGAGAACTCAAGAGGCCTAACCCTCTGATCAGCATAACTATTCTGGCGACTCTGGGCTGTCAAAATTCTACTTTGAATCAGTCGGACCCAGTCTATGGCATCTTGAAAAAAATCAACACCCAACACCTTAGTCGAACCTGAATCAAACCACCTAATAGGTTATCCACATCTCCGGACATACAAAGCCGAAAACGGCGCCATCTGGATGCTGGAACGGTAACTGTTGTTATATGCAAACTCTGCCAATGGTTAGTGCTAGTCCCACTAGGCCGTAAAATCAATAACAATAGGCCCTAAGCATATCTTCCAACACCTGAATGGTATGCTCTGTTTGACCATCAGTCTGAGGGTGAAAAACTGAACTCAAATACAATTTAGTACCCAAACTACATTGTAAAGCCTACAAACCCTCTGTCTGGTACTATAATAAAAGCACACAATGCAATTTGACAATGTCCCGCATATACAATCTAGCCAATTACTTTGCACGGTAGCTAGTCTTCACCGGTATAAAGTGTGCCGACTTGGTTAATCAATCAACGACCACCCAAACTTAATCAAACTTACCCAAAGCCATGGGCAAACCTGTGACAAAATCCATAGTCATTATCTGCCACTTTCATTTGGGAATAGGTATCCATTAGATCGATCCACCGAGCTTTTGATGCTCATATTTCACCTGTTAGCAATTCAAACACTTGGCCACAAACTTAACTATGTATCTTCTCATGCTAAACAACCAATAATGTTGTTTAATATCATGATACAACTTAGCTACACCTAGATGGACGGAATATCTAGCACAATGGGCCTCCTCTAATATCAATCTCACCCAATCCTTAACTTTAGGCACACAAACTCTATCATTAACCATCAGCACACTATTAGCATCAATAATAGCCACCTTAGCTTCACCTCTCAACACTTTATCATGAATCACACATAATATAGGGTCGTCGAACTAGTGAGCACATATCTGATCAAGCAAAAAAGATCTAGCATCAACAAATACCAAAATAATTTGAGGAAAATAAATGTCCAAACGGACCATTTGACTAGCAAGTGACTGAACCTCTAGAACTAAGAGCCTCTCCTCAGTCCTCAAGAATGCCAAACTCCCCTTACTAGTAGCCTTTTGACTCAAAGCATCTGCCACCACATTGGTTTTCCTAGGGTGATAGAGGATAGAGATATCATAGTCCTTAAACACTCCAACCACCTACGGTGTCTCATGTTAAAACTAGGCCAAGTAAAGATGTATTTGAGACTTCAGTGATCGGTAAAGATGTCACATAGCACCCCATAAAGATAATGCCGAACAATTTCAACACAAACACAACTGCAGCCAACTCTAAGTCATGGGTAGGGTAGTTCTTCTCATGTACCTTCAGTTGTTTAGAAGCTTAAGCTATCACCCTCCCCCTTTGCATCAATACACCACCCATACCCATACCTAAAGCAATATAATATACCATAAATGGAACTCTCTCCTCGGATAAAGCAAGAAAAGGTGTTAAATTCAAGAAATCATTGAGGTTTTGTAAGCTCAATTCTCAATCATCCGACCACTAGAATGCTATAGCCTTTTGAGTCAATCTGGTCAACAGGGCTGCTATAGATGCGACAACTTGATCAAATTACCGATAATACCTCAATAAACCACGGAAACTCTAAATCTACGTAACCGAAGTAGGCCTAGCCCACTCACGAACAGCTACTCCATAATACCCTCTTTTGACACAACGTAGCCAAGAAATGCAATAGACTCAAGCCAAAACTTGCTCGTTGAGAACTTCATACAACTTCTCTTCTCTCAATCTCTAAAGTACAGTCCTTAAGTGTTGAACATGATCTACCTCACTCTTAGAATAAACCAAGATATCATCTATGAACACAATCACAAAGAAGTCTAAATAAGGCCTAAACACTCGGTTCATCAATTCCATAAAGGCAACCAGGGCATTTGTTAACCCGAATGACATAACCACAAACTCATAATGCCCGTAGCAAGTCTAGAAAGCTGTCTTCGAGATATTAGACTTCGAAACTCTTAATTGATGGTAATTAGACCTCATGTTAATCTTGGGGAACACCGAGGAGCCCTGTAACTGGTCAAAGAGATCATCAATACGAGGTAAGCGATGTTTGTTCTTTTAAGCTGATGATAATTAATACACATATGCATAATGTATTCCTTTTTCTTCACAAATAATATAGGAGAACCCCAGAGAGACACATTCTAAAGAATAAAACCCTTCTTTAACAAATCTTCCAACTGTTCCTTCAACTCCTTCAATTCAGCTGGACCCATCTAATAAGGAGCAATAGATATCGACTTAGTGCCCACCTCTATATTAATCGAAAAGTCAATATCACAATCCGGAGGAACACCAGGAAAATCAGTCAGAAATGCATCCATAACCTCTCTAGCAACGTTGGTAGTCTCAAAAGATAGGGACTCTTGAGAAATAGCCCGAACATGAGCTAAGTATGCAAAACACCCCTTCCCATTCGATCAACAAGCATGCATTTAAGAAATAACACCCTTAGGATAGGAACAAGGTCCTCCAGTCCATAAAAATCGAGGCAAATATGGAGAAGATAAGGTCATGATCTTCGCATGACTATCAAGAATAGCATGATAAGGGGACAACCATTCCATAGCCAAAATCACATTGAAATCAACCATGTCCAACAATATCAGATCAACAATAGTATCTTCCCCCATAAAAGTCAGAAGACAACCTAATAAACCTGATTCATCACTACAGATTCACCTTCGGGGGTGGAAACATAAATAGGCTCGGCAAGCGGCTCACATATAATATCAATATAAGTAGTAAAATATGCTCACATATGAATAAGTAGAGCTTGTATCAAATAAAATTGAAGCTGAATGGTGGGATATTGGAACCATACCAATGAAAACTACATCAGAAGCCTCTACCTCAGCCCTGTCAGGAACAAAATAGAGAACTCTATGACTACCACTAGCCTATAGGCCTCTAGGGGCACCTCCTCTCCCTGTACCATGACCTCTTCTAGCACCACCCCTCATGCCTTGATAGGTGTCTCTAGCTGCCACTTAAGGTCTTGATGCTTGAGTAGGAAATATCCAATGTGGACAATGGTTAGCAAAGTTCCCAACTTCATCACAAACATGACAAGGCTTGGGGTCTCGCCCCTGAGATGACTATGATGAAGAGCCACCACGCCTGGGCACACTACCCACCTGAGTAGATCTAGATCTGTTAACACTATCAAATACTGAAAGTGCTGCCTGAACCGCCCGACCTTGGTGGCTCTGCCTTTGAATCTCTTGGTCCCGTGGCGGATGCCCACTAAACTGTCTATGTTGACTGAACCTCTTTCCGTGACCCCATCTATCTTGCCTAATATGCTCTATCATGTGAGCGTGATCAATAATACTCTGGAAAGTACTGCCAACTAATACAAAGGAAGTTGTAGCCTCCTGAAGATACCCTGCAAAGCCTTTGGCAAAATGTTGAATGCTCTAGAACTCTTTAGGAATGCTAGATAAGGCATATCTGGATAAGGGATGCGATCTAGCCTTGTAGTCAGAAGTAGACACAGATCCTTGTTGTAGCCTATCAAACTTATCATGGTGGCTGTCTCAGAGGCTATGGGAAAAGAATCTCTCCAAAAATATCTCATTAAACTATCCAGGTCATAACTGGTGATCCATAGGTCAACGAGCTACCACTGAACTCCGCCAGTCCTTGGCAAGATCGGTGAGCTGATATGAAGTGTAGGCAACTCTATGCGACTCAAGAATAGCCAGGTTCTATGACTTGTCTTGGCACTCTTATAGAAAATCATAAGCTCTATCTCTAGGAGTTAAATCAAAACATGATGGAGCCAACTGCACAAACCTCTCAAAACTCTTCTGCTCAACGGTAGACATGGATGAGCTGGTAGAAGATGGTGTCACCATAAACAAGGGAGGTGAAATAGATAGCAACAACTAAACTCTGACGCTGACTACCCGAACTCAGTCTAAATACCTGAAGTGGAGTAATAATAGTTGAAGGAGGGTCTGCTGGAGCTAGTCGGCTCTAATGGAGCACTATAAGGACCAACTAGCATGGTAGAAGCTGGTATCTCATCAGTAGCTGGGGCTGGAGGAGCTCCCTCTAATCTAGCTAATAGCCTCAAGAGTAGCTCCTGCACTGACGATGTAAGGGATAAAGCTAAAGGTGGTGGAATTGGATCAGTAGGCTCCTCTGGCACCTTGGTAGGCTCTGCATAAGTCGATCGGGTCTATTCCTTGGATGGATCTGCCCCCTAAAAGACCTTCGCCCCTGACCCTATCACGGGATTTGCCTCGACCTCGAGTGGGAGGCACATCAGCTTCTTCGAGATCTTGCACTGATCGACGGGATCGAGATCCACATCTGCATAGAAGGTCTAGACACTTCCAAAATGGACAATACAAAGAAACACACGAATAGAAACAAGATGTGAAAGCTTTTCATAACAAGTATCCTGTAGCTTCCCGAAGATAAGTGTGGATGTCTACACACCGATCTGTGAGACTCTACTAGACACCCTACTCATAACTCACGAGCCCAATGAACCTAGAGCTCTGATACCAAACTTGTAACTACCAAAAGAAGATCACAACTATAGAAAGATAATTAAAGTGGAAACAAATTCATAAGACATAAGAAATCTCACAAAAATCGAAGTCATGAGTAAAAGAGCATCTAGAACAATACAAAAAGTAAATACAACTGTATTGAGGGAAAATACAACACTGTCTCATAAATATATGATACGTAGTATGAGAGAAAGAAAATAAAAGAGGATCCAAAGATCCATCGGGACTCACAGTCTGAGCCTCGTTGCTATGATCTAGATAATAAAAATAGAACTCAGGTGGAAAGGCCCTCCTTAACACTATGTTTTCTACACTTTTGCCCCACTAACTTTGTTATTCTCACCTTATTCTCCTTTTTTTCTCTTTCAAGCTTTTCTGGTGCTTTCTTGTCATTTTTCAGTTTTTTGCCTTTTTATTACATTCATTTTGCTTTTTAGCTTACATCTAAGGCATCACTTATTTTCCTTTCACCCAATACATGATTTTTCTCCTTTTTCTCTGTATTCCTAACTCACCCCTTTATTTTTGTGTTTCACCTTTACACCATCCACCCTTAACTTAGGCTTTTAGCATATGTTGAGGTGCACAATATCCATCCTTCGAACCAGGGCAACTTTTGGTAGCCACCCTTAATTTAGGCTCTTTGCCTCAGTCAAGGTATGCAATGTTCAAGGGAAGACCAATGCAAATTTCAGGAGTTTTCACTAGATAAGGCTAGGTTAATCAAGTGTTTTCAAAGAATAGGTACATGTTAAGCTCAAACATTTGAAACAAGGGATAAATCATCAATTTGGTTGGTTATTTTTAGGCTGACGTGGACTATTTAAGAATAATAGCCTAAGATCCTTTCCTAATCTAATTAATCTACAATCTAACTTAGAGTAATAGGGAAAATTCTAAATTAGAACAAAACACATGAATTTATCAAATTATGCTCACACTCATATGGCACTACATACATTATCAACAAAAGACTCTCAGATCATGCTTTTTATCTCAATATATCCTCACATATTAGAACAGATATTGTCAGAGACCTAGACATGCATATGTTATATAACTACTTAATATAAATTTTTTGGTAGGTATCATTTTTTTCAAATAACACACAAAATTCATGCTACATACCACAGGTATTGGTACTCTATGCTACAAATATTATCAAAACACCTTAAGCATGCCGATTCTACATAAAGTAAATATTCACAGGAAAAACGAACACAGGCAAGAATACCCTAGGATTAAAAATTGGGGTAGTTATGTACCCAAGCTACTCAAACATCACTGAGGCCCATAACTACCCACACCTCATCAAAAAGATGCCCATTGTCCCCAATAAACAAAATCAAAACAAAATAAAACATAGGGGGTCAAAAACATACCTGGGCGCCTAAGAGCTAGTCTGTGGCTGAGTCTGGCCACCTCCTCCTGCGGGGTGGTTTGTTCAGCAGTGGTACTCTGTCCGAAGGGGCCAGCACCCTTCACCTGCTTTATCACTCGAACTTGCCTCATCTTCTTATCATGCCTTGATCTTCTCAAGGCAAGCTCAAGCTCCACCTCCTCTATAATCCTTGCATGTATATGTCTCTCCTCTGGCTCATTATCCATGCAAGGTCTCTTCCCAATAAAAGACTAGTTGTGATTCTTTGGAGCAAACAAATCAACTACCGACACCTGAAGTATAGTCGATGGTTGTGCAATTGGTGCTGCTAGTATTGTTGTCAACTCAGCTCGGAGTTGTTGGATCTCTGTCTACATAGCTGATAAATCTGAAGCCCAGGCCTCGAATAATCTCTGTTTCGGATAATCTCCATTTTATCCTCTCTTCGAAGACGTTGATGTGGGCATCCACTATAGAAATGCAGTCTTGAATAGTGGCGACTGTGAATGACTAGCTGTGATCCTCCGAGTTTGCTATCGCCTGGCGGAGCCATGGCCTTATCTGATGAATGAGTTGAGTCAACTATGACTCAGCATGTGATAACCTCTACGCCAGGGCCTGTATAGAAACGGCAGACACGTTGATTATGCCCGCTGTAGTCGGTTGTGAAGTAGCGGCTTGTGGTACAGGAATAGCAATAGCGGATGCCCTCTCCTCAATTTCCTTGGGCTGCGGGGGCTCTGCTCAGTAGGAGCAACAGTATTAGTCGTGGCAGTCTCCGAACCCTCAGGTGGTGACACTGGGGTAAACATCTCGGGTATAGGTGGAAGTTGTGCTCACCGAAGTTCCACTGTGTTCTCTTCAACCTTGATTAGGCTAGGATCTAATGTATGCTGGGACTTAATCATCTGGTCCAGTTGATGTAGTATCTGCACCCTCGACTCTAGACAGAGCCAGTAAATCAAGTGTGGAACGGGATGGAGTTGGACCTTTTTAGTGCGAACTTATGGATTTTCTTATCAATGAAGCAGGCCCAGTCATTCTCATAGCCAGCTAAGATGCTGGCAACCAAAATTGCATGCTTCGGCGTCAGAGTATTATTAGCAAGTGTCGGTCAGATGTGTGAATGAATAATCTCCCACCAAAACTTGGTGGGGAAGCTGAGTGAAGCCTTGACGATAAGCTCTAAGCGAGTGGCGACCTAAATAGGTTCTGGACCCTGCTCTGCAATTTACCCAGCCACCCTTCTCATTAATGTGGCTCGTCGCTTAGGATCTTTCATAACTAGTGGGTCCCTTGTCTTCCCCACCCTCTAGTCGAACTCTGCTGTGGATCGGGGGGCAATAAACTCGGGACCAAATAATATACAGTAGATGTTCTCCTCTGATATGTCCACCCGCTGGACCTTTACCCTCGTCTCTATCATTCTAGGTTGAGTGAGGTGCATTTTCTCCTTGGGAAGAGTAAGCTAGATAGTGGCTACATAGGAGGCATAAAACTCCCTTAGCATGGTCGGGGAGTATCGCCCGAGAGGTCAGTTCAGCCACTGAAGCCCGTATCTAGTCAGCGTGTGTTGGAGATCGGGTACACAGTCACATCTATCATCGATGACTATGGGGTCCTCATAAATAGTGTGGGTTGGCTTTCCCCGCTCTCTCTACTGTCTGACCTCAACATATATATCTCGCATACCTTTGATGCACTATTGGTTAGTGAGAGCATTGGTGTAGATGATGATGATCGGGGTATGGCGAAGGACTCTACCTTTGATCTATCCTTGGAGCCTCCCTCAAAGCTGGACTTCTCTCTGGATGGATTCATTTTTTGTAGCGCGCTCTTGTCGCTACCTCCCTCTTCAAATTGTCGAGTGTTAGGAATAGGAGCCTGAGTACGTCCAGTTCTAGCAGCGGCTCTGGTCTGTGATGTAGCAGCCTCGGTTCTAATGTGACATCTAGGACCTCTAGTGAACCACTCAGCTAAGTGGTCTGCTCATCATGTGAAGGCTCATCCCTGAGCCTCCTCCTCATAGCCTAGTCTCACCGCGTTTGGATTTTGGGACCATATTACCTGAAACATAAACATATATGCACCATGGTTAGCCCCATAAGTTAAAAATAAAAATGTAAAAAATCTTCTGAGTTCAGTTGCAGAATGGTTTTTCGAAAGCACCTTTATGGGCCGTAGTGGATACTACGAGCCGTAAAGAGCCTTCGTAAACCAGGTGTTCAAAAAATTTTAGTAATTGGAAAAATCTACGATACCAGGTACAACTCATAAAGTGGTTTATGAGTCGTAGACTAGGTCGTAGGAAATTCCAGTGAGTCATTAATTTTAGGCACGGATCTACGAGACCTATCTATGAGTCATAAAGTGATATATGACTTATGAAAGGTCTTGCCTGATGGACACTTAGAAACATCAAGTTTTTGGAATTGTGCACGAGGGGCAATTACAACTCGTGGATTACTCCATGGGCCTTAAAATCCACTCGTGAACTAGAAAACTCAGTCACCTAAGTTTCTATGTCCATCACACAGACCCCAAAATACTATTTCAACCAATAAATTTCAGCATCAAAGATAGAATACATGCACCCACATGATTTGCACACCACAACCATCACTTGCAACATGTTCAATACACATACACCCTATCGAAAGTGATTTAGTATAAATTATCCTACAATTCTGACCACCCCTAATTGCTTCTGATAATGCACCTATGTCATCACCCACCAATTCACAAACACAAGAATTTAATCATGTATAGTGAGTGATTCAATTAACATAAACACAATTAATCAAAATTTTAACAAAAGGGCAAAGTGCCCAATTTCGGACCTAGATGATAGTTCAAACAAGGGCAACCTAATTTCTACCAATCATATATTCAATCCATTCATGGGTTTTATTTCTTACCACCATTCCCCACATAATATTCAAATTAATCACTCAAAAACAATGCAATTTAGAGGTATTAATTATATAAAACACTTACCAAGCTTTTGAGTAAAAGTTAAGAAGATGAAGGAGATTATTAGACTTGAAACCCTAGGGCAGCCGAAATTCCTGCCAAAAATTTGGTCGACGGTGGCTGGAGGTGATCAGAAGTTTTAAGGTGTGGGGTAGGTTGGGTAATTTTAGTAAATTAGGTCACTTGTGGGATAAAAATAATTTTTGCGCATCTATTTATATTTACCGGGTCAATTCTGAAAATTACTAGGCCTGGGCTCTACGAAACCCTGATTAAGGGCCATAGAGGATTTTATGATACTTAAATCATGATTTTGAAGAACACCCAAACCCTAGTTTCTAGGACTAGGATTCACAGACTAGTCTACGAGTTGAAAAGTGATTTGCGGCTCGTAGAGTAGGTCCTAAAGATCCCAAAACTTATCAAATTCTCAGAAAACTTAACTGTGGTCCATGAGCCCCATTCACGACTCGTACTTTTGATCTAAAAATCGTAAAGTTGGCTCGTGGACTAGAGTACATAATTTCCTGCTAATTGGAATTCTCCACGAGGTGGGGTACAACTCGTAAAGTGATTTATGGCCCGTAAACCCAATCATAGAAACTCGACTTGATTTTCTTCTCAGCCAAACTGACTGACTTAGTCCTGTACTTGCATACTCTTCATAATACATAGTTACCCCATATGCAACCAGTCCAATATCCAAATTGACAATCCAAACACAAGAAAATAAACTATGTATAAGTCCAAAAACTGAAAATAAACTTATAACTATGCTATTACATAAAAAACCTTTGGTTGCCTCCCAAGTAGCACCTGATTTATTATCGCGGCATCACTTAGATAAATTGGTTATTCAGACTTCACCAATTTCCGAAACTTCACTCTTCAACTCATCTGGATGCTTCATGGACTAATGGATATTGAAGACAACTTCTTCATCGTTCAATCTAAACAGGAGTTAACCAGCTTCCATATCTACTAGGGCTAGTCCCGTGGCTAGGAATGCTCTTCCTAAGATGATTGGGACGTCAAAGTAAACTTCACAATCTAGGATCACAATGATTTCAAGGAATACGAATCTCTAAACATTTTACCAACACATCATATAGTATACCCATAAGCTTCTTCTCCGTGCGATCTGCCATCAATTACCGCTTACTATTTGGAGTAGGGACTCCCAATACAAGCTTCTTGCAGAGCGCAAGGTGCATCAGATTTATGCTGGCACCAAAATCACATAGTGCCCTCGCGAACTCCACATCTCTAATGGTGTAGGGTATGGTGAAAGCACGTGGATCTTCTCTCTTCTAAACCAAGGACCTCATAGCAATAGCACTGCATTCTTGAAGCTCTTGAGATAGCTCCTGACACACAGTGTGCTTTTCGGTGACCAAGTCCTTCATGTACTTTGCATACCTTGGCATCTTCTCCAATGCCTCAATGAGAGGGATGTCGATGGAGAGCTACTTAAGCATGGAGAGAAAGTGCTTGAATTTGATTTCCTACTTCCCCTTTTTGATTCTCTGAAGGAATGGAAAAGGAGGCATAGGAATGTGTTTAAACCTCTATGGTAAATCAACAATTTCACTCACCACATCCTTGCCACAATCTTCTCCTTCATCCGCATTGTCATGAAGCAATCCTATTGCCTAGATGTGACACGACGAATGGGACCCCGAGGGAACCCAAACAAGTCTCTTATTATATCAATCACACATCCTTGGTTGCAGAAACAAAATAAAGAACCACAAGAGATAATATAAAAGTAAAACCGGAACTAAGAGAAGTTTTTGATAGCATAAAACATAGAAAAGTCAAAGATCAAAGCTTAAGTACATCATTTGTTCCAACAATACATCTTAACATAGATTGGAGCGAGACAAGACATTTTTTGGGCTTAGCCTCATAGTATTAAGAGTAAAACATAAAAGGAAAACATATGAAAAGAGTAAAATAGCTAGTGTCCCCAAACTTGAACCATAACTTAACTCCCAAAACGCCAAGACTAGTCAAACGGAGAATGATTAAGAGGTGCTCAGATCGCTACATGGTAACATTATGTAGGCATTGATTATGCGTTAGTACGTCTGAATGTACTAAGTATGTAGGATGCAATGCAATAAGACATAGCCAAATATAAATAAAATGCACAGTAATAGGCAGTAGATAAGTATAATCCCAACATGGCATGCTTAATCAATGCTTGAAGTAAAACATACTTGTAAATCATTCAACTTGTATAGATCATAATACCTAGGTATGGGAAGAGACCTCAACTGACATAGAATAAGATCAAGCGAGCTAAACTTTGGAATCTCGATGATTACCCCTCATCGGTAAAGAGGTGGTCTACTTGCCAAGGTAAACCACACTTCACCTTATAGGAACATGACCCATTTCGGAAAGGATCTCATAAGATGCTTCGCCTTGTGGGAACATGACCCATTTCAGGAAGAATATCAAGAGAGAGTGCACTAAATGGATCCACTAGTAAAGAAAGTGTAAAGTATACTCCTATATTGACACATTATCACGACCCAAGCCTAGGGCCTAGACATGACACTACACAAGGGGGAACACAAAGGGACCCCAAGCAAGCCTCATAGAGCATCATTACACATCCTTGGTCATGGAAGCAATAAATCAAGCATTCAAGATTTTAGACTGGGGAAAAATGGGGCTAAGCGAAAAGCTTGCATAATATCAATAAGGGCGAAGGAGTCATAGCTCATAACATAGATACAAAACTTGTCCAACAAACACCTCTAAATACATAGATAGAGGGGGGGGGGGGCAAGACAAAGCAGCCGGGCTCACCCTCATAGTCAAAATAAGCAAAAAAGAATATCACAATACATAATAGAAGAAGCATAAACTAGGTCCTCGAAGTGGAGGACTCACCAACTAGCTTGAATAGCACCGAACTAGCCACGTGGAGGAGGATGATCAACTTG
>JAPFFP010060871.1:0-26967 GCA_026153255.1 Solanum medicagineum | reverse complement strand
ATATATATATATATATATATATATATATATATATATATATATATATATATGTATATATATGAGAATTGAGCAGAAATGAGTGTTTTGAAAAAGAGTTTTACTAGATGTGAGGAACTTTGAAAGTATATTTGAATGAAAGAACATGATGAGTTGAGTTTTCAGTAAAACCTAATGAGACTAGATGAGTCGATTTGACCAAATAATTTCTTGACAAATGTGAGCACAATTGATGAGTGTATAATTATCATAAGCTTGAATATAATGAAACAAGTATGGATATTGCTTCTCCATGCCCGTATCGGCTCCTTAAGAGACACATATGAATGGACGACTCCACCAACAGGGCCATGACGAACACCACATCGATATTAGCCAACTTCTTCACTCATCCATCCACACCTCCACCGGGACCTTACCCTAAGTCAACTTATCCTCCACATCACCCACAATCTCAAAGAGTGCTATAACACTAGAGTCACCAACACATCCCGTCAATCTAGAAGCATGAAGAACCAGACCAACCAAAAACCTATCCATAGGAAATCCCCAAACTTATGCAACCTTACTAACTTCCCTCTTCATCCTATAAGGACTCACAACCACAACTCATTTGCCAACCTTAACCACACCTATCCTACTTGTCACCACGAGCTACCATCTCCCCCTTGGGAGACTACCTCCACTCTACCAACTTTCCACCCAAAACTTCCAACTCTAATAAGGCGGAATCAAGTTCTTGCCTAATCTAGACCCCTTAACAGAAGAAGATTCGGAACCATCGAGAATTCTACACCACCATGCTCAACTTCCCTTAATCTACTTCCAATCTAACGAACCGATGGATCCCACTAGTGTCCTCCTAGCAACCATTATCCGCACATATTAGGCTACCTAAGGCACTGACGACAATATTAGCCCTACAGGGGAAACATTTTGCACGCTCATGCATAATCCTTAAAGAATTCTAACCACCTTATTGCCATCTATAATGCACACCTATCATATTTAGCACACATGAAGCTTACGAGCACAAAGGAATCACACAAAAGATAGCAACTCTCGGACCTATTAACTCACCTTACTCAAAACGTCGGTCACAACTTTGGCCTTACTTAGAGTCAACTAAGTCATATGAGAGACAATAGAAGAGAACCTACTCACAAGGTCCGATAATAGCCCGCTAAACCCAAGAAGCTCCTAATATCTGATGGGTTCAAAGGCCTAGGCCAATCTCTAATCACTTTCGTCTTACTAGGGTCTAGTTTAATACCATCATTTGGCACCACACGACCTAGGAAAGCAACCTCTTACAACCAAACTCTCACTTCTCCTATTTAGCATCCAACCTTCTTAAACTTTGTAGTGCTACTCTCAAATGACTCACATGAATTACCTCTTTCGGGAAACGAACCATTATATCATCACCAAAACCACCATAAGCCTATTAGAGTAGGGACTAAAGGATCTTACTCATGAGACGTATAAGCATAACCGGTGCACTAGTCCAACCAAACGACATCGCCCCAAATTTGAAATACCGGAAAGGGACATTCAAGGCCTCATCTAGCACCAACAACAATTCTATAAACAAAACAACTTAGGTTCAACACCTCTAATTCTCACAAGATGTTAAATGCAACCCCTTAGAGATCAATTGTACCTTAAGACATAAAATGGACCTACCTCCGTTGCTACCATTTGACAACCTCCCACTCAAGGATGGGCTCATTAGGGATTTGGTATCTAGCTTTACGGGTCCTACCACCCATGAAGACACAACAAGCATGCAACCATTCCATCCCTAGTATGACTCAAAATCCACACGCCAACTCCAACATGCCACAAAGCAAGACCGAATGCAATACAAACCCGGATCAACACTTATGAGCTTTCTAGCAACAATATACCAACCAAGAGGTAAACACCAAAGGTTCACATCAGAATTTGGGACACAAAAGAAGCCCACTAGAAATAAAAAGAAATGATGAAAGAAATAGTGAAACTCGGATCAATCAACATCAAAACCTTCAACTTACCTTCCTTTGCCTTCCTCTTGGAAGCTCCATGATCAACTAGAAGAGCAAAGAATATTCATTAGAGGGGAAAAGCCTATCTAACTTCCAAAACACGACATAGACCATGAAGAAAGGAAATATTTTCTAAAACATCTCATAGCCTCCTACTCATAGTTGTGGTGCACAACACAACAATGAACTCTAATCGACGCGGTGTATTGGACTCCGAGGATCTATTAACCTAGTGCTTTGATACGATCTTTGTCACAACGCAAGCCTACACCTAGACATGATCGGCGAATGAGGAACCCTAAGGAACCATAAACAAGACTCATAGCATATCATTATATGTCCTTGGTCGTGGAAGCAAAATAAAATAACATAAGAAACATGAAAAAGGGGAATTGGGACTAAGGGAGAGAGGGAGAGAGCTTAATACTTAAATAACATAAATAAGTCAAAGATCAAACATAATACACAACTTGTCCAACAACACCTCTAAACATAGATACTTAACGGGAGCCAATAAAAAGCAATCAACCTCACCCTCATGGTCATAAGTATATAATAAACGAAAGAGAGTCTTAATACATAACATAAGAGAATAGTTATTGTCCCCGGAATGGAGGACTCATGAAAGCTAACTTGAAGAATCCATCTGGCCATAACAAGAATCAATAAGATCTCCGGTTCATACATTATAACATCATGTAGGCATAGACTATGCGTTAGTACATTTGAATGTACTAAGTATATGGGATGCAATGCAACAAAAGATAGGCATCACAATCAAAATGTATAATAATAATAACCAATGCATAGCATAATAACAATATGACATGTATGAATGGTGCGTGAAGTAAAACATGTTTACAATTCATTCAATGCATATAAATCATAATGCATAAGTGTGGGAAGAGACCTCAACCGACATAACATAAGACCAAGCGAGCTGCAAGTTGAAATCTCGATATTAACCCTACACCGGAAGAAAGGGGGAAGTTACTTGCCAAGGTAAACATTCTAATACCTATGTAGATCCATTGAGCCTTCTTTGAACCGGGTACTCACCTCTAGTTCTTGGACTCGGGTACTTGCCTCAAGCCTGGACTCGGGTACTCGCCTCAAGCCCTCATATTTAGGGTACTCGCCTCTTATAGATTTGGGGACTCACCTCTAATCCCTTTACCTATGGTGACATGTAGTTCTAGGACTTGGGGACTCACCTTTAGTCTACTCGGTGCTAAGTCTAATCCCACGAAATATATATAAGATAACCATACTTTAATAACTTGCAATAAACATAGAGACATGGCACGAGTAGCTCTTAACATCATTAATCTCATATGGTGAGCTTAACTTCAATCATAAGAATAGATCATCATCAACGTTATCCTTTAATTAACATCAACATCAAACGCTCAGAAGAGGTATAATCTTAGAAAAAGGGGCTTAATCCGGCCCTACAACACCATCAAGTTTTTCATGGATTAAATACATCTTTGGAAAGCTCATAATTATCCTAGAGTCACTTGAATAATAACTCAACCAATAGATCATCAAAACTTAAACAATCGTTAAAAAGACATTTTATCAAATACTTGGAGGGTGTATAGTTCTAGAATAAATCCATGTAATTCAAGAGTGAAATCATGCAAGGAAAAACATTGTAAAACCATCAATCAACACCTTGCAACACCCTCAAGCAATATATATCAGAACCCCTCCTCAAGTCACTGTGCAGTGAAATTTAGAATAATCAAGACCCATAAATAAATCAACATTTAAATCATGCAATTTAAGTAAAAATGAGGCTTAGGCACCATGGGTGGAAGGATCCAATGGTTCTACACCACATACCTTGACCTTGAAGAATTTCTTGAAGAAGACGTTAATAGAGACTTGAAGCTTGAAGGAATTCGTTAGATCTGAATGAGGGTTTTGGGACTTGTAGATATTTGGCTAAGTATTTTGGTGAGTATTGGGGAATGTTTAGGATGATATGAGGGTGAAATAAGGCTAAGTACAGGTATTTTCAAGTATGGGAACCCTTAGGACTAAGACTTTAAAGTCTTGGACCGAAGTAAAAAAAAGGACCAAAATAAAACTGGTCCGCGTCGCGGAAGATACGCAGATTACTCACTGGAATTTGCATCTCTACACAAATGAGTTCTACGAAAATTGGCATAAATTCTTCAATCGAACTCAATATGAGGTGAAACAAAATACGTTAGAAATCTAACTGAATGAGGTTTATTTTGATAGATTCTAGTCCACTAAGTTCTTTTTGTCTTAAGAGATATGCACCTTTAAATGTGACCCTCCGAAATCACATTTTTGTGGTTTTCAAATTTTGATATGGTTGCTCTAAAATTGGGTAAGACCCATCCCCACTCAATTTTGCCCCCTGAACAAGAATATGAAGTCATATTTTTGAAATAACGAATGAATTTTTAGATATACGAAAATTATGATTTCAGGCACTTCCGAGGCATATTTTCGGGCACTTTTGCGGATGTTTCATTAGAGCTCCTTAAACATTATGATATGAGTGTGCATTATCACCCCATCAAAGCTAATGTTGTGGTTGATGCTCTAGGTAGAGTGTCCATGGGTAGTTTTGCTCATGTTGATGATGGTGCCAAAGAGGTAGCAAGAGAAGTTCACAGGTTGGTAGAGTGTCCATAGGTAGTCCATGGGGGTTAGGTTGGATGAAGTTTATAATGGTGGTGTAATATTTATTGATGGTTCTAAATCTTATTTGATTGCGGAGGTAAAAGTAAAACAAGATCCTGACCCCGCCTTGCTAGAGTTGAAGGCCTTGGTGAGAGATGGTAAAGTGGAGGTTTTCTCCTAAGGGGGAGATGGTGCCCTTAGGTACCAAGGTAGGTTATGTGTGCCTAATGTTGATGACTTAAAGGACTTGATCTTGAAGAAGGCTCACAATTCATCCTATGATATTCACCCTAGTCCCACAAAGATGTGTAGAGACTTAAGAGAGGTGTATTGGTGGGGTGGTATGAAGAGGGATATCACCAAGTTCATATCCAAATGTAACAATTGCCAACAAGTGAAAGTCAAACATCAAAGGTCGTGTGGCCTATCCCAAGACATAGAAATTCCTACTTGGGAGTCAGAAGAGATTAACATGGATTTTGTGGTTGAGTTGCCTAAGACAAGGAAACAGTTTGACTCTATTTGGGTTGTTGTGGATAGAATGAAAAAGTCGGCTCACTTTCTACCGGTCAAAACCACTTATGGTGCCGAAGATTATGCCAACTTGTATATACATGAGTTGGTTATATTACATGGGGTGCCCTTGTCTATCATTTCGGATCATGGTCCTCAATTCACTTCTCACTTTTAGAGGTCATTTCAAAGAGGTCTTGGTACCAAGGTTTATCTTAACACGCATTTTCATCCTCAGACGGATGGTCAAGCCGAGAGGACTATCCAAACTCTCGAGGATATGCTTAGAACTTGTGTTTTGGAGTTTAAGGTAGTTAGGATGAACATCTTCCACTTATTGAGCTTGCTTATAACAATAGCTACCACTCAAGCATTGGTGCAGCTCCATTTAAAGCTTTATATAGTAGGCATTGTAGATCCCCGGTTAGGTGGTTTGAAGTGGGGGAGATGGTTTTGCTATGTTCGGATTTTGTCATGGAAGCCATAGAGAAGGTGAGGTTGATAAGGGAGAGATTGAAAACAACTCAAAGTAGACAAAAGTCCTACTCCGATGTGAGGAGAAGAGATCTTGAGTTTAAGGTTAGTGATTGGGTTTACTTGAAAGTATCACCCATGAAGTGTGTAGTTTGATTTTGATAGACAAGTACAGAGATTGAGGAAAAATGATGTAGCATCCGTCAAGGTCCTTTGGAGAAATCAACATGTTGAAAGTGCCACATGGGAAGCCGAGGTAGACATAAAAAAGTGATACCTATGTATCTTCCGCTCTACTCAAGCCGAAGGTAATAACTTAAGTCCCCTATATGATTTCAAGTCTTAAGTTTCAGTTCTCATGTCATTTTGTATGCATTCATGTTTATGGTAATAAGTTTATGGTGGTTTTTGACATTCATGTTGAACCTTTTGGGAGATGATATTTAAATGCATTTGCTGCATTTGTGTCGGGCTGAAATATTCATGATTACTTCTCTTATGCATGTTTCTTTGACATTCGGGGACGAATGTTCCCAAGGGGGAGATATTGAAACGCTCCAAAATGTGCATCGGAATGCCTATAATTGTAATTTCTGTATATCTGAAAATATGTGCGTTATCTCAAAAATTCGACTTCATATTCTTGATCAGGGGGAAAAATTCAGTGGGAAATGGGTATAACCTAGATTTTAGAAGACCCATAGTGAAAAATTATTTTCGCTAATTTTTTGGAAAATAGTGGTTGTCCGCGATGTGTCCGCATCGCGCCAAGGACACAGACCAGTTTTAGTTTTTCCTTGTGTTCTTATTTTGGCCAAGGTCATTGGTGTCATTGCCCTATGCCCATTTAAACGTGAAATCTTCCATACTTAGTCATTTTTCAACTCTATATCACTCAAAAATCCTCTCTAAAACCTCTCTAAGACTTTAGCAATTCTCTCATTCAAATCTAAGAAATTCAAGCTCAATTTTGAGACACAAGGATTCAATCGAAGCCTCGATTTTCCTTCAAGCGCATCACAAGAAAACCCAAGTTTAAGGTATGTGGGTTTCATCCATTGGGTCCTTTCACCCTTGGAGCCCAATCTTCCTTGTTATGAAAATTGCATGTTTTCAAGTTGTATTACGTCTGAGTATCTCTTATTATGGATTAGAGTATAAATCATGTTAGGTTTTTATGAAATATTGATTGATTATGCATGACTATCTATTTCAACCTTATTCCATGAATTGATTTTTTCTATTTGAGACTATGCATTTTTTGAGCTATGAAACCATGGACTATCATGAGCTTTTGTAATGGATTTCAAGGTACCCTACATGTGGGTTTTATTACATGTTGGTGGGTTGATTTGCATTAATTTTATTCATCTTATTTCACTCTTAAATTGCATGATGTTGAACAAGTGTCATGAACCCACCAAGTGTTTGACAAACTGATATGACAAGAATTCTCAAGTTATTGATGAACTATTACATGATTTATAAGTCATGTGACCTCATGATGATTAATGGATTTCAAGCATGCATTGAATTCATGAAAAGTATCTATGATTTTAAAAGTATAAAGTTAAGCCCTATTTAAAGATTTTTACCTCTTGTGAGCCATACATGTCAAAAACAAGGGTTCATGTATGATTATGATCTACTCTCATGTTCAAGTTAGGCTTAATACTAGAGGTCAAGCATGTTTATGAGCTACTTAGGTCATGTTCTTGAAAGCTATTCATGTTATGATTAGAGTATGACCATTTCAAGTATTCTATGGAATTTGACTCAGCACTGATTAAGGCTTAAGATGGGGGCTCGATTCAAGGGCTCCTTACTTAAAGTCTTTAGTCTCTAAAATATGTGCCACCATAGGATTATGATTATTACCCTTGCTATACTAGTGGATCTATCTAGTTCATGTTATCATGTTTGGTTTTCCTTGGCAAGTAGACCACATTTCGCCGAGGGGTGTTATGCCCGGTCACCTGAACCGAGGGGCTGTCAGGCCTTAGAGTCCAAGTTGTAGCTATTTGGTCTATGTTGATTGACATCACTTCCCACATATGTATGTTATTATATTGTGCAATATGAATGATTTACAAGCATGTTTTATTATGAGCATCGGTCATGCATGCATATTGAGATTATATATCCATTTCTTATGATTATGCATTTTGACTATATTGACTCATGTTTTGTTGCATTGTATCTCGCATACTTATTACGTTCAAACGTACTAATGCATACTCTATGTCTACATAATATTATCATACAAGGACTAAAGCTCCTTTTGATCACCCTCTAAGTTGCTAGTTCGGTACTTCAAAGATAAGCATTGGTGAGTCCTCAAGTCCGAGGACACTATCTATATTACTCTTGCTATTTTGAGACTTCATTATGTTGAACACTTGTTACAATGAGGGTGATCCCGGAAAGTGTCTTGGCCCCCGCTCCATTCCAAGTTAGAGGTGTTGTTGGATATTATGATGTACGTGTTCTATGAGCTTGACTCTTTTATGCTTCTATGATTATCAAAGTCTTCTCCAAGTCTCGTTTCCCTTTTTATTATATCCCTTGTTGTTGTTATTTTGCTTCTGTGACCAAGGATGTGTGATTGATATGCTAAGAGGGTTGTTTGGGAACTGATATGCTAAGAGGGTTGTTTGGGGTCCCTTCGGGTTCCCATTTTTCATGTCATGTCTAGGCCCACTAGCCTTGGGTTGTGCTAAGATAGGACTTAATTTGCTATCTTAGGCTTGAATAGAGTGAAAGAGGTACGGATATAGCTTCTTCAAGTCTGCTCTGGCTTCCGAAGTAACACTTTCGACTTGTTGATTCTCCAAAAGGACTTTGACGGATGCTACATCTTTATTCCTCAACCCTTTTACTTGTTAATCCAATATCTCCAATGGGACCTCCTCACAGCTCAAATTATCTTCCACAACACCCACAACCTCTAAGGGCACTATAGCACTTGGGTCACCGACACACTTCCTCAATATGGATACATGGAAGATTGGGTGAAACATACACACTTCCATAGGCAACTCTAATTCCTAGGCAACCTTAACAATTCTCCTCAAAATTCTATAAGGTCTCACAGCCTGTGGTTTAATTTCCCTTTGTTTCCAAACCGGACCACACCTTTCATGGGTGAGACCTTAAAGTAAACTCAATCATCAACATTAAACTCAAGGTATCTTCTCCTCACATCGGACTAAGACTTTTGTCTACTTTGAGACATCTTCAATTTTTCTCTTATCACCCTCACCTATTTCAAAGCTTCCATAACAAAATTCGGTCTAATCAAAGCCATCTCATTAACCTCACTAAGATGGCTCCCTAAGGTCTATACATTTTGTGGAACCGGGGTGAATTAGGATGAATTATAGGCCTCTTTCAAAATCAACCCCCTCAAGTCATCAACATTAGGCACACACAACCTACTTTGGTACCTAAGGACACCATCTTCCACTTACAATCTTTCACCAAAGCCTTCAACTCTAGAAAGGTAGGATCAAGGTCTTGTTTTGACTTGACTTCTCAATCAAAGAAGATTTGGAACCATTAACAACCATTACACCACCATTTTCAACTTCATTCAACCTAACCCCAACCTAGCTAACCGGTGAACTTCTCTAGCCACCTCCTTGTTACCAACATCAATATGAGCTAGAATACCCATGGACACTCTACTTAGAGCATCAACTACAATGTTAGCTTTGTCGGGATTATAGTGCACATTCATGTCGTAATCCTTAAGGAGTTCTAACCACCTTCTTTGTCTCAAGTAAAGATCTTTTTGCATGAACACATATTGGAGACCCTTGTGGTTGGTAAACACATCTACATGAACCTCATACAAGTAATGACACCAAATTTTCAAAGCAAACACCATGGCCGCGAATTGAAGATCATGGGTGGGATAATTTCGCTCATACACCATTAGTTCCCTAGAGGCATATGTAATACCCTTGCCATTTTGCATCAAAACACACCCCAACCCAATCCTTGAGGCATCACAATAAACCACAAACCCTTCTAACCCTTTCGGTAAAGCCAAAATAGGAGCGGAGATGAGCTTGTCCTTCAAAATTTGAAAATTCTTTTCACATTCGTCGGGCCAAACACATTTTGCCTTTTTTGGATAATCTTTGTCATAGGGGGAAGTAATAGAAGAGAAACAACTTACAAACCTCCGGTAGTAACCCGCCAAACCCAAGAAATCCTAATATCCATCTGAGTCGAGGACCTAGACCAACTCCTTATCACCTCCGTCTTCTTATGGTCCACTTCAATTCCATCACCTGATACAACATGCCCTAGGAATGCAACCTCTTTCAACCAAAATCCACACATTTCATATTTAGCAATCAACCTCTCCTCCCTTAATATTTACAACACCACCCTCAAATGATTCACATGTTCTTCTTCACTGGGGGAATAAATCAATATATCATCAATAAAGACCACCACAAACATATCAAGGTTGGGTTTAAAGACCTTATTCATGAGATCCATAAATATTGCTGGTGCATTAGTCAAGCCAAAAGATATTACCACAAATTCAAAATGTCCATACCTAGTCTGAAAGGCCGTCTTGGGAATATTACACTCCCTCACTCTCACTTGGTGGTATCCGGACTAAAGTTCAATCTTAGAAAAGTGACTAGCCCCTTGTAGTTGATCAAAAAGATCATCAATCCTTGGTAGAGGATATTTGTTCTTTATGGTACTCTATTGAGTTGTCGGTAATCAACGCAAAGTCTAGGGAAACCGTCATTTTTCTTTACAAACAACACAGGTGCACCCCAAGGTGACTTGCTAAGCCTTATGAAATCCTTCTCCAATAAATCCCTCAATTGATCCTTCAAATCTTTCAACTCCATCGGGGTCATACACTAAGGGGAAATGGAAATGGAAATAGATTGTGTATCGGGGAGGAGGAGGTCTATACCAAAGTCTATTTTTCTTTCAGGAGGTACACCAAAGCTCATTGAGAAAGATATCAAGAAACTCATAGACCACCGAAACCAACTCAATAAGGACTTTAGACTTAACATCCTTAAACCTTACAAATGGTAAATGCAACCCATAGAAATCAAACTTTTTTTGGGATTTAAGAAAATATATGAATCTACCCTTGACCACCACATTACAACTCTCCCACTCAAGGACGGGCTTATTAGGGAATTTGAATTTATTTTTACGGGTCCTACAATCAATGGAAGTATGATATGCATGTAACCACTCCATCCCAAGAATGATATCAAAATTCACCATGTCAAGTTCAACAAAATCACAAGACAATCCTTTATGCAATACAGACATGGGACAATCCTTATAGACTCTTTTGGCAATAATGGACTCACCAACAGGGGTAGACACTTCATAAGGTTCACACAACAATTTGGGACACACATGAAGCTTATTGGCAACAAAAGGAGTAATGAAAGAAAGAGTGGCACCCGGATCTATCAAAGCATACACATCATATTCAAAAATCTTTAGCATACCGGTAACAACATCGGGCACTTCATCCACTCCTTGTCGTCCTTTGATAGCATAGCCTATTTTGCCTTGAAGCATCCCCTTGTTGGCCTCCCTTTGGTCTTCAACCCACATTAGCACCTTGGCCTAAAGGACAACCATTTTTACCTTACCATGGGGCATAAGGACAATAAAAAATCTTGTGGCCCATCTCGCCACACCAAAAGCATGCACCCTTGTTCCTCTAACATGTACCCCTATGACTTCTCCCAAATTTTTGCCACCTAGGATGGGTCACTCCACCATTGCCACTGGACTTAGCATATAGAAGCCCACCTTCAAATTGAGCCCTTCTCCCCCCTTCCTTTGAGGCCACTAGGAAATCTCTAATCTTATGCCCAATACTGCCACACTTGTAACAACCCTCAATGCTCGCCAAACACTTCCCTTGATGCTTCTTGCCATACCCCTAACAAATGCTGAAAGTGACCTTTCCTTTTTGTAATTGGGCATCGGTAGACTAGTAGAATAAGAAGCACCCTCAGCTCAGGCTCTCTTAGCCTTTCTCTCCCCTCTCTTATCATTTGAGGTCTCGGGACACCCACCGATTGGTTGCGTTAAGCAGTTACAACCTTGATCACTAGCCATAGGGCATTGGAAATCTCCGCATTTGATATGTCATCGTTGGGAAGTTAACCCTCAAATGAGAGATGGTTGCCGTCCTGTCCACCATTCTAAATTGCTTGAGATATATTCTAAAGCATAATGGTTAGAAATCAGTAATAAGCCTTAAAGGACTTAGCTCTATTGCATGACATAGATCATGAAGAAGTGAAACATTTCCTAAAATGCCTCAAAGCCTCCTATTCATAGTTGTGAGGCGCTTTACAACCATGAATAAGACTCCAATCAACGCAGTGTATTGGACTTCCAAGGACCATTAACAATCTAATTCTCTGATACCAAACTTGTCATGACCCAAGCCTAGGGCCTAGGTGTGACACAACGAATGAGAAATCCGAAGACAACCCAAACAAGCCTCTTAGCGTATCACGTACACATTCTTGGTTATGGAAGTAAAATAAGACAACAACAAGAGTCAATTATTCAAAAGGGAAGCGACACTAAGGGAATTCTTTCATAATCAAAAATATGATAAGAAAAGTCGAGCTCATAAGCATATACAACATAGTATCCAACAACATCTCTACTTTAGAATGGAGTCGGGACCAAGACACTTCCCAGGCTCACCCTCATGATGACAGGTATCAAACATAAGGAACTAGTCTCAACATTGCATGAATAAAATAGATATTGGTCTCAAAGTTTATGACTTATCAAAAGCTTTCTTCAAGAATCGAACTAGCCACGTAGAGGAGGAACATCTATTGGAGCTCCGATCCCTACATGGTAATATCATGTAGGCATAGAGTAGGAGTTAGTACTTGGAATCTACTAAGTATGCAAGGTGCAATGCAACAAAGACATAAGCCATAATATTTGAAATTCATACATATTTGCTATGGATGTAATCTCAATATGACATGCATGATAAATACTTGTAATGAAACATGTATGTAAAATATTTAACTTCCATAATATATATTACATATGTGGGAAGAGACCTTCACCAACATAGACTAAGCAAGCTATGACTTAGAATCCGGGGCATGATACCCACTCGGCAAGTGATCTAGGCATGACAACCCCGTGACGAAGTATGGTCTACTTTGCATGGTAAACCGACGCCATACAAGGGGAAATATATGAATTAGATGGATCCACTAGTAAATCCCATTTAGGAAAATAATATAATCCTATGGTGGCACATAGTTTAGAGACTAAAGACGTTGTATAAGGACCCCTTGAGTCGAGCCCCCATCTTAAGCCTCAATCGGTGCTAAGCCTAATCCCACAGAATACTTGAAATAATCATAACTTTAATCAGAACATGAATAACATGCAAAGAAACATGATAGCTCATTAACATTCTTGACCTCTAGTTGTGAGCTTAACTTGAACTTGAATATGAGGGTAAAATTGTAATCATGTTTGATCCCTCAACTTGACATGAATAGCTCACAAGAGGATAAAATCTTGAAATAGGGCTCAACTTGTCACTTGTAAAATCATAGATACTCTTCATGAATTAATACATGCTTCAGAGCCCTTAATTATCTTGAAATACTTGACTTGTAAAATCATACAATAGTCCATCTTTAACTTGAATATCCTTGTCGTGTAATTTAATTAAACATATGGTGGGTATATGGACATACGTGCAAAATCATGCAATTTTGTAGACTAATTACACAAGAAAGTAAAATCAACCATTTTGGAATCATGTAATTCAACCCACCTATGATAGTAGTAAAAACCCATAGTATGGGTATCTTGAAAAACATCTCAAAAGTTCATAATAGTCCATAGTTTCTTAGCTCAAATCATTCATAGTCTTAATAGGCATATATCAACTCATTGAATAAGCTTAAAATGGATATTCATGCATAATCAATTAATACTTTATAAAACCCAACATATCTCACATTTATACAGCATAATAATAGATACCCATGAAGAATCAAACCTTGAAATCATGAAATTTTCATAAAAAAGAGAGTGTTGGGTTCCATGGGTAAAATGACCCATGGATGAAGATCCACATGCCTTAAACCTTGAATTTCTAAAAATGAACTTGAAGGAGACTTGAAGCTTAGTTTGGGTCCTTGAAATCCGAAGTTGTTCTACAGATCCTTAAATTTGAATGAGAGATTTGATAAAGTCTTGGAGAAGTTTTAGAGAGGGTTTTGTGAGTTCTAGTGTTGAAAAATGGCTATGTATGGGGGATTTCATGTTTAAATGGGCATTGGGGTGATATGGCTATGTATGGGGGATTTCACGTTTAAATGGGCATTGGGTTATCACCCCAATGCCCTTGGATGGAACAAGAAAAATAGGGCACAAAATGTGCATGTCCACATCTAGGTCACGCCGCGCCTGGGGCGCAGATGCACACTATTTTGTGTCTCATTGCAACAATTACTTTTAACAATGGGTCTTCTAAAATTGGGTACTACCATTTTCACTCTCAATTTTGCCCTCTAAACAAGAATATGAAGTCGGATTTCTGAAATAACGCATGGTTTTTTAGATATTTAGAAAATACAATTGTGAGGCATTCCAAAGAACATGAGGGGTGTTTCACTCCCCACAAACTCAATCCCTATAGGCTTCCTAGTTGTCAAAACTCGACTGCATCCCACCCCTATTCAATGTGCCCTTGGGTTTCTCGCTATCGAATACTGACGACATAGCACTACCCTTTCCCAAAGTCTAACCTTTATGCAGCATCCACACGAAGGAACGAACAGAGCCAAATTTTCTGAAATTGAAAAACCATTGATAGGCATATAATAAAAATCAATAACACAAGAAAGTTTCTAAACATCTGGAAGCCTCCTACAGATAAGCCACGGACGTCCCGCACCTATCCACAGGACTCTAACAGACGGTAGCTTGGTAGAACTGAGACTAGTGAACCTCAAGCTCTGATACTGTCATGACCCGGTCCCAGTCATGATGGTGTCTGCTAGGTCCGACCTACAAGAAAGCCAAAAGCCAAACCCCAACGTACCTGTTCTAACTCTTTAGTCATAATCAAAACCAAAACAACAATATAAGTAGTCGAAACCTGCCCAGAACCTGAAAGTCAACTGTACAAAGCTACATTAGACACAAGGACATAATTATACACACAAATCAATAACCATAGTAAATACAAATTAAGGGTGAACCTACAAACACATCATCCACTATACAAAGCCAAAGTTAGAAAGGAAAAGACGGCCATCAAAAGGAAGGAGATGGCGATGAATCTAGAGCTGCTGGTACTCACCAAAAGTCCCCTGAGCACTCCCAAAGTTCTTGAACTCAGCAATCATGGCCCGTACTTGTACTATGGAAAGATGCAGAAAGTAGGGGTGAGTACCAAAAAAGGCACCCAGTAGGCATCATCAGCCAACTGAGTGAAATAGAATACATAAAGAAGCTCAAATATAAATAAGACTACAGCAGTATACTAACCCAAACTAAGATGAAGGCATAAGCATATCTAGAAACCCTCAACCCACAACTCAACCAATCAAGGTATTGAACAAGGACAATTGAACCAACCCAAGTGATGATCAATGACAAACTAAACCAACCCCAGTGATGAACATCGATACCGACTGACGACAACTGTGCACACTCACACCACAATGTCCCCCAACTAAGGCATAGTGTTGTACGTAGGTACAAGACCCTAGTATCTAAGCTTGTATGCCAATTGGGCCTCCATAAGCCCAGAAGGTATATCCACCCATGCACAATACAGATCAGCCGAATCATTATAAAACCTAACTCCAAATGTCATATGGCCACAGGTTCATTATACGTGGCTGTAAGGCCAGTGTCTAAGCCTGAAGGCCCCAATAATCCTAGAAGGTGCACCCATACACAATCAATGTGTGAAAATATGTGTGGATCAATGGGTAATATATCATGGTACCCCATCAAAATAATCACATATCAATCAGTTCCTTGACCCATTCGAGAAACTAATATCACATGGGAACTCGAACCCCTAATATCATCCGATAACTCGAACCCCTAATATTACCCAGGGCCTCAAACCCAAGTCCTCCTACCTAGCCTCTGGTTGGGTAGTCATCTGGGTCAGATGGTCAGACAATATATATAATGGTGGGATGTACCCTCTATGATAGAAAGAATCTCCCTAGCAAAACAAATGTGTCTCATTTCACATTGTCAATCGCCGGGCCTCGCCCATAAAATAAAATCAGTGGCATCTCAATCCATAGTACTATATATCAATTGGGTCATCGACCCATATCTCAACCGGTGCTCAGTCCTTAAAATTTGCATTTGTCGCCTTGCCCTACAGTTGTGGCCACCAGGACTCGGACTGCAGGGAGTGTTACCAAGGATTCGAACCCTCAAATGTGACCACTGTGGCTCACAGTGATGGGGAGCATCATCTGGGACTCAAGATATCAATAGTTATTCCCTCAACCAGTCAATCCAAATCCAGAACTCCAGAGTCATGTTATGCCCAAAGTAAATGTAGGCGACAATAATCATATTATGCCCAGAGTGTATGTAGGTGATGACATTCACAACCTAGGTATCCAAAAGTCTTAATCCAACCCACACAATCGTAACTACCACATCTCTGTGATACAACAGATACCCTAGTATTAAATGGAAAGGATGTAATAACCTGGGGTCATTTATGGCTTTAACTATGAAAATTACTATTTTACACTTTCATAAGTTTCTTTGGTACTATTTTGAATTGTTTGTATTTTTGGAACGAAAATCCTGAGTTTCAAGAGTTGAAAATATGAGTTTTGGCATTTTTGGAAGCTTAAGTTGTTAAAAAAGTGAGTTTTTGTATAATTTGGAGTTTTAGGTGTTGGATTTGGGATTGCTAATCTATGAGAAGTTACATTACTTAATTCGAAGTTAAGATGTCGTTTTTTGACCAGCCTTCTCCATGTTCGCGGGACCTCACCCACAGTTACAGAGCACCTTTTATAACTTTATAGTGTTAAATCCATAAGTCACCATTTTTACTCCATTTTCAAACTTTCAAAGCTTTTACGACAATTTTGAGAAGTTTTTTTTTGAAGATTTTACTTGGGTAAGTGTTTCTAACACTATATTTATCTTTTTCATAAGTTTTATCTTGATTTCTTCTTGAATATCATGAACTTAAATGCCCAAAATTAGGGATTTTTAGACGATGATTATCAAACTTTAAATGTTGGTTTCTCATTTAGTTTAAGCTTGATATTAGTGGAATTTCACCCATGAACTCCATTTTTCGCGTAGAACATGATTTTAAAGGCAAATTTTTAGATTCAAGAACTTTGGATTTTAGTCCTAAAAATTGACTATTTTGCCCCTGAGCCTAATTTATGCCAATATGGATATCAAATGCTTCTCTTGATGTGTAGTATCTATTATTGATAGTGATGGATCGACTTGAGAATTATTTTATGGATTGAGTTGATTGAAAACTTCGAGAGCGGTTCCGGCATTAAGGTAGGTTTAACTAATCTTTTGGGACTGGATTTGAGTTATTGATCATGTTTACATGATAGTTGTGAGATCTAGACTGATTCATGAGTAATTATATTGATATAATGGGATATTTATGGTATTTAGATTTCGATTGAGCTGAACCATGATGTAAATTCTATTCCATTGATGAACTAAGATGAAATTTTGTGGATTATGATGAATTGGGATAAAATGTGATAATATGAAACTTGTGAGACTATTTGGGTAATTTTTGTTGTAATTCATGGTTGTTGAGACACCTATGAGATGTATATGTATAATTGAGATGAGTAAGGTCTAATATGGTTAGTATTCTTGTATAATTGGGACGAGTAAGGTCCAATATGGTTAGTATTCTTGTATAATTAGGACGAGTAAGGTCCAATATGATTGATATTCTTGTATAATTGGGACGAGTAAGGTCCAGTATGACTGATATTTGTGTATAATTGAGAAGAGTAAGGTCCGGTATTACTGATATTCTTCCATAATTGGGATGAGTAAGGTTTGGTGTTATTATTCTTGACAACTGATATAATTATGATGATCTAAGACACGAGGGTGGTTTAGACATTAGCTGAGACTCTTTATATTACTCTTTATGTGCATATGATTATACGAGATTCATATATCGGTGTTCCTACTTTAGTGCCATTCTATATTTTCATGAATTCCTGGATTATATCATTGATTTGCATTTGTTTTATGTTGCTTGTAACATCCCTTGACCTACATAGGAGGCAAGAGTATTATGCTCCACTTTGGTACCACCCTTTGACCGGAGAAAGAGGCAAGGGTGGGATTCATATCTTATATTCTCTTTACCATAGGCAGGTTGCAAGGTGGAGGCATTTTGATATTACCTTGACCACGGTTAGGTGGCAAGGCTGTGAAACATTTGGCATATGGATTAATGAGTTGTGCATCACATTTACATTTATTGATGTATGGTACTATGGGTTATTGAGGCTACCTTAGCTCAAGATTATGTATATATTTAACTGTGCACTAACCTTTTTGGATGCAGGGATAGGATTCTTCATTATTGCATACTTATTTTAATTTCTCTTGTCTAGTTGGTTGAACCTACTGGGTACATTTTTGTGTACTTGCCCCTACTTTATTCCTTCGTGCAGATCAAGCACTTGGACCTACACAGGATAGCTGATCACTCTAGTTGAGCTATTTTGCTTCCATCCAGATCACCCCCCGTGAGGCTTAGACTTCGGGTCATCGTGGTTCTTTGGGATTCTCTTGATTGCTTTCTTTCAGACTTTGTATCAGATATTATGAGATAGTTTTACATCTTGTTTGAGATAGTTGTATTTATCTTTTGCACTATTTAGATGCTCTTGCACTCCAAGTTTGGGAAATTCTTATGTTGTATGAGTTGTTTCTGCTTTACTTTTGTCTTCTTTAGTAGCAACTCGATTTTAATTCGTGGAAGATTTTGTATCAGAGCTTTAGATTCATTGAGCTCATGAATCAAGATAAGGGTGTTGTAGAGTCTTATGGATCGGTGTGTAGACATCCACACCTATCTTTGAGACGCTACAGGGCACTTGATAGGAAAGACTTTCACATCTTGCTTCTATTCATGTATTTCTTTATGTTACCCACTTTGGAAGTGTCTAATCTACTCATTCTGCGTAGATACCGATTACTAGATGCTATCGATTATTAGGAGAGCCTAAGGCAGCTGATGTGGCTCCCACTTGAGGTCGAGGCAGAGTTTGGGATAAGGCTAGGGCCCGAGGAATTGCTAGAGTATAGCTCCACTCAGGGGGCAGATAAGATTAACTTTTCTAGAGCCTATTTATGAGCTAGAGGGACCTCTAGATCCTATTCCACTACGTTCAGTCCCAGAGGCTACACCCTCAATTCAAGAGTTACTTTTGAGGGTCTTCGCTAGATTAGAGGGAGTACCTCCCAGCCCCAAGTACTATTGATGTACTAGTTCCTATAGTATCAGTCGATCCTTCTATAGCTCTGTCTAAGCTAGCCATGATTTATGTGGGTCCTTCTTAAGTTCCAGCAAATCCTCCTATGACTATTATAATTCTACCCTAGACATCTAGGCTAAAGTTCGAGTTCTCAGTTCCAGAGTATGGTTGTTGCACCATTTATTGCACCATCCTTATTTATGGTGCCACCATATTCTGCCAGTCCGGTCATGTCCATAACGAAGCAAAAGAGCTTTGAGAGATTTGTGTAGTTGTCTCCCTTGCAATTTGATGTCACCCCTAGAGATAGAGCCTATGATCTTCTGTCAGAGTGCTAGAACTGGCTATGTAACCTGGCTATTATTGAGTTGCATGGGATTGCCTATACTTCATACCAGTTCATTGCCCTTGCGAAGGAGTGGTGGAGTTCCATTGTAGCTCATCAAAATGTTGAATCTCCAGCTATGACTTGGAGGTAGTTCACAAAGATATTCTTAGAGAGGATTGTGCAATATAGCCTCCGAGACAGCCGCCAGGATGAGTTTGATAGGTCAGAGTAGGGTTCTATGTTCGTTTCTAACAACAAGGATAGATTTCACATATAGTCCAGACATACCTTGTCTGGCATCCCTACCGAGTTTGAGAGGATTCGGTTCTTTGCTAAGGGATCATCAGGGTATGATTAACAGGCTAAAACTTCCCTTGTTCTGGATGGAGGCACTTTTGAGAGTATTGTGGATCACGCTCACATGATAGGGCACATCAGCCATGATAGATAGGGTGGCGGGAAGAGATTCTATCAACATGGTCAATTTAGTGGACCCCCAACGCATGATAGAGGATTTCAGAGATAGGGATATCAGGTTGGGCAATTCAGACAACTTTTCCTACATTTAACAGTGGCGATAGGTATAGGTATACTCAAATGGGCCATAGACGTGGTGGTTCTTTGGCATAATTACCTCATAGGTGAGACCCCAAAGCTTGCTATATTTGTGATGAGGTTGGGCACTTCACCAACCATTGTCCACATTGAGTGTCTTATACTCAGACATCAAGACCTCAGACAACAGCCAGAGACACTGCTCAGGGCATGAGGGATAGTAGTAGAGAAGGTCATTTTACAGGGATAGGTGGAGGCCGTGAGGCCTATAGGCTAGTGGTGGTCGTAGAGTTTGCTATGTTGTCCCAAAGGAAATCGAGGCAGGGGCTTTTAATGTGGTCATTATAGGCATGGTTCCAGTGTGTCATCGTACAACTTCAATTTTGTTTGATCCAAGCTCTACTTATTCCTATGTATCGGTCTACTTTGCTTCTAACATTGATATTATGTGTGAGCCTCTTACTAAAACTATTTCTATATCCACCCTAATAGGTGACTCTTTAGTGGTGAATCAGGTGTATCGAGGTTATGTTGTGACTTTTATAGGGAGAGATTTTGTTGTTGATTTGATATTATTAGATATGGTATTCTTTGATGTGATATTAGGTATGGAGTGGTTATTGCCTAATCATGCTATTCTTGACTCTCATACGAAGACTATGACCTTATCTTGGCCTGACTTGCCTTAGTTATTATAGATTGGAGAACCTAGTTCCTATCCTAAGGGTGTTATTTCTTATATTCATTCTTGTCGGTTGATAGTATATTCACCTCATGTTCATGTTGTTTCTCAAGAGTCCCATCATTGGAGACTACCAGGGTTGCTAGAGAGTTTATGGATGTATTTTTGACTAATTTCCCTAGTGTTCCTCCAGATTGTGACATTGCCTTTGCTATTGGTGTGGAGCCCAGCACGAAACCCATCTCTATTTCCCCTTATTGGATGGCTCTGGCTGGTTTAATGGAGTTAAAGGAATAATTGGAACACTTGTTCACGAAAGGCTTTATTCTTCTGAGAGTATCTCCCTGGGGTGCTCCAATATTTTTTGTGAAGAAGAAGGATGGCACTGTGCGTATGTGTATTGACTACCCGTCAGCTTAACAAAGTGACTATCAAGAACAAATATCCCTTTACTTGTATTGATGATCTTTTTTACTAGTTGTAGGGTGCCTCGGTATTCTCCAAGACTGATTTGAGGTCTGATTATCATTAGTTGAGAGTTCGGGAGTCTGACATCCCAAAGATAACTTTCAGGACCCATTATAAGCATTATGAGTTCGTGGTTATATCCTTTAGGTTGACTAATACCCCAGCTACTTTATTGAAGTTCATGAACTGAGTATCCAAGCCCTATTTTGACATCTTTGTGATTGTGTTCATAGATGATATCTAGGTACATTTTAAGTGTGAGGCCAATCATGTTCAACACTTAAGGACCGTACTTCAGTAATTAAGGGAAGAGAAATTGTATGCAAAGTTCTCAAAGTGGGAGTTTTTTCTTGAGTCTATTGCATTTCTTGGCTATGTTCTGTCAAAAGAAAGAAGTAACGTTGATTCAACCAAGGAAGCAGTTGTTCGTAAATTGGCCACGCCTACTTCCATGACTGCGATTCGGAGTTTCCTTGGTTTAGCAGGATATTATCGGCATTTTATTCAGGGTTTCTCATCTATAGCAGCCTTATTAACTAGGTTGACTCAAAAGTCTGTGGCATTTCAATGGTCAGATAATAGGCGAGACTCCAAAGGCTTAAGGATTTGTTGACTTCTGCACCGATTCTTGCTTTACCCGAGGAGAGAGTTCCATTTGTGGTATATTATGATGTTTCTGGCATGGGTTTGGCTGGTGTATTGATGCTGAGGGGGAAAGTGATAGCCTATGCTTTTAGACAGCTAAAGGTGCATGAGAGAAACTACCCTACCTATGACTTAGTGTTAGTTGTGGTTGTGTTCGTGTTAAAATTGTGGTGACATTATCTGTATGGGGTGCATTGTGAGATCTTTACCAATCACCAAAGTCTCAAGTACACCTTTTCTCAACCTAATCTAAACGTGAGGACAGTGCAGGTGGTTGGAGTTGCTTAAGGATTATGATATCTCTATTCTATATCACCCTGGAAAGGCCAATGTGGTGGCAGATGTTTGAGCTAGAAGGCTACTAGTATGGAGAGTTTGGCATTCTTGAGGGCTGAGGAGAGACCTTTTGCTTTGGAGGTTCAGTTTCTTGCTAGACAGCTAGTTCGTTAGATATTTCTCCACCTCAAAGTATTTTGGCCTTTGTTGAGGCTAGATCTTTTTTGTTAGATTAGTATGCTAATCAGTTTGAGGACCCCAAGTTATGTGTGATTCATGAAAAAGTGTTAAGAGGTGAAGCCAAGATGGCTATTATTGATTCAGATGGTGTTTTGAGGATAAATGGTAGAGTATGTGTGCCTAAGGTTGGGGATTGGGTGAGACTAATAATAGAGGAGGCCCATATTTCTTGATATTCTATCCATATGTGGTGTGGTAAAGATTTACCATGATCTAAAATTTCATTATTGGTGTTCTAGTATGACAAGATACATATATAGCTGAGTTTGTGGCCAAGTGTTTGAATTGCCAACAAGTCAAGTATGAGCACTAAATGCTCGATGGATCAAAGCGAAGGATAAACATTCCGAAGTGGAAGTGGGAGAGTGATTATGGATTTAGCTTGGACGGTTGTTGATCGACTAACCAAGTCATCACACTTCTTACTGGTGAAGACTAGCTGTAGTGTAAAGAATTTAGCTAGGTTAAACATCCGAGACATTGTTAGAGTGCATAGGGTGCCAGTGCCTATAGTGTCACATAGAGGGTCTGTGTTCACTTCACACTTTTGGCGGGCTCTAAAGCGTGGATTGAGTACTAGATTGGATTTGAGTTCACCCTTTCACCCTCAGACAAATGATCATTCCGAGTGCACCATTCATGTGTTGGAGGACATGCTTAGGGCTTGTGCTATTGATTTTGGGGCCTGATGGAACCAACACTTACCATTGGCATAGTTTGTATCTAACAACAATTATCCTTCCAGCATCCAGATGGCACCATTCAAGGCCTTGTATGGCCAGAGATGTAGATCACCGATCAGATGGTTTGACTCAGGTTCAGTCGAGGTATTAGGTGTTGAGTTGCTTCAAGATGTCATAGACTATGTTAGACAGATTCAGAGTAGACTTTTGACAACTCAGAGTTGCCAGAAGAGTTCTATTGATAGGAGGTTAGGCCTTTTAAGTTATGTGTTGGTGGCAGTGATTGGCTAAGAGTTTCACCAATGAAGGGTGTGATGAGATTCGGGAAGAGGGGCAAGCTTAGTCCCAGATTCATTGGCCCATTAAAGATTGTGTGGAAAGTTCGTGGGGTAGCCTATGAGTTGGCTTTAGCACCGATATTATTATCAGTGCATCCTATTTTTCATTTTTTATGCTCCACTAGTACATTCCTGATGAGTCCCACGTGATCTTTTATGATTCTATTGACTTCGGTCTAGATTTTTCTTTCGAAGAGGAGCCTATAGCTATATAGGATAGGCAAGTCCAGAGGTTGAGATCCAAAGATATACCTTCTGTGAAGGTTCAGTGGTGGCACCATTTTGTTGATGAGGCCACTTGGGAGTTGGAGTCTGGCGTGCGGGCCAGATATCCCTACCTTTTTAAGACTTCATGTACTCTTCTTTCTCTTATGTTCAAGGACGAACATTATTTTTAATGGTGAATTATGTAATGATCTGGTTGGTCACTTTTGGCCTTATATGTGAAAATTACTATTTTACCCATTCATAAGTTGTTTTGGGCCTATTTTGAACTATTTGAACTGTTGGAACTGAAATCTTGAGTTTAAAAAGTTGAAAATAAAAGTTTTGGCATTTTTAGAAGCTCGAGTTATTGAAAAAGTGAGTTTTTGTACCATTCTAAATTTTGGGTGTCGACCATTAGTTCTGGAATGTCAAAAGAACTATGAGAAGTTACGGGACAGAATTCGGAATTAAAATAAAGTTTTTTGGCCCAAAGTTGTAGTTTTAGTCGTTGTCGAAATCAAAGTTTGACTTTGGTCAATATTCGGAGTTCGGAGGCTCATATCAAAATTTTGACACTTCTAGTAGTTTTGAATGGTGAAACTAATGGTTGAATTGGTCTCATAATAATTTTGGAGTTATCGCAGTTTTGATACTTTGAGTTTTAATCATGTTTTATCGAGTTGCATTGGTAAATGCAACGAGGAGGCTTTGAGACTGATTTCTGAAGATTTTGGTGAGCCCAGATTTCTATTTCTTGTATGGATATATATAAAGTTTGTGAAATTCTGATTTAGAATGAGTCTGAGGGTTCATTCCGAGTAGGGAATTGAACTTTGTTTGTTGGTTTTCGATGATACCTGGTGCAGGTAAGTTTCTTCTCCAAGTTGCGAAGGTTCGGGTGAGTTTATTCTCAGTATTCGTGGAGGATTAGTCTGCATTCACAGAGTGTATATGTGTGTGACTGGCCCCCTCAAGTTTACTCTTGGCGTTCGCGGGTTGGGCTCCGCGATTGCAGAAGGCATTTTGCCAATCCTTCTCCGCATTCAAGGGACCGCACCCGCAGTCGCAGAGCACTTTATATAAGTGAACAGTGTTAAGTCCAGAAGTCAGCATTTTTACTTTATTTTTGACCTTTCAATGCTTTTTGGGCAATTTTGAGAAGAGGTTTTCGAAGATTTAACTTGGGTTAGTATTTCAGAAACTATACTAATCATTTGCCATAAGTTTTATCTTGATTTCGTCTTGAATTTCATGAATTTGAATGTCAAAAATTGGGGATTTTTAGACCATGATTGTCAAACTATAAATGTTGGTTTCTCATTCAATTTAAGCTTGAATTTAGTGGAATTTTCACCCATGAACTCCACTTTTTGCGTAGAACATGATGAGATTTTCAAATATTTAACTTAGGTAAGTGTTTCTAACACGATATTAATCATTTTTCATAAGTTTAGTCTTGATTTTGTCTTGAATTTCATGAACTTGAATGTCCAAAATTGGGGATTTTTAGACCATGATTGTCAAACTTTTAATGTTGGTTTCTCATTCGATATAAGCTTGATTTTAGTGGGATTTTCATCCATGAACTTCATTTTTTGCGTAGAACATGATTTTAAAGTTAAATTTCAGATTCGAGAACTTCAAATTTTATCCCTAAAAATTGACCATTTTTTCTTGAGCCTATTTATGCCAATATGGGTATCAAAATGCTCCTCTTGATGCGTAGTATCTATTATTGATAGTGATGGATTAATTTAAGGATCATTTTATGGATTGAGTTGATTGAGAGCTTGTCCGGAAGTGATTTCAGCGTTGAGGTAGGTTCGGCTAATCTTTAGAGACTGTATTTGAGTTATTGATCATGTTTATGTGATAGTTATGATATATAGATGAGTAAATATGTTGATATAATGATATATTGATGGTATTTAGTTTCTGATTGAGCAAAATCATGATGTAAATTTGATTCCATTGATGAACTGAGATGAAATCTTGTGGATTATGATGAATATGGACAAATTATGATAATATGAAACTTGTGATACCATTTGGGTAATTATGCGGTAATTGATGGCTGTTGAGATACCTATGAGATGTGTATGTATAATTGGGACGAGTAATGTCCAGTATGATTGATACTTTTGTATAATTAGGATGAGTAAGGTCTGATATGATTGATATTCTTATATAATTTGGACGAGTAAGGTCTGGTATTACTGATATTCTTGCATAATTAGGATGAGTAAGGTCTAGTGTTGCGGATATTCTGAACTACTTATATAATTATGATCATTTGAGACATGACGAGGTTTGGCATTAGCTGGGACTCTTGATATTATTCTTTATGTGCATATGATTATATGAGATTCATGTATCGGTACTCCTGTTTTGATGCCATTCTATATGTACATGCATTCCATGATTGTATCATTGATTTGCATCTGTTGTATGTTGCTTGGGACATCTCTTGACCCGGGTAGGAGGCAAGGGAATTATGCTCCAGTTTGGTACCATACCATTGACCCGGGCACGAGGAAAGGGTAGGATTCATATCTTATATTCGCTTGACCATGAGCAAAGGTTGAGGCATTCTAATGTTACCTTGACCACAAGTAGGTGGCAAGGCTGTGAAACGCTTGGCATATTGATTGATGAGTTGTGAATCGCATTCACATGTATTGATGTATGGTACTATAGGTTATTGAGGATACCTTAGCTTATGATTATGTATATATTTGACTGTGCACTAACCTTTTTGAATGCACAGATAGGATTCTTCGTTATTGCATACTAGTTTCAATTCCTCTTACCTAGTCAATTGAACCTACTTGGTACATTTCGATGTACTCACCCTACTTTGTTCCACCATACAGATCAAGCCACCCGCAAAGGGTAGCTGATCACTCTAGTTGAGCTATTTTTCTTCCATCCAGATCTTACTGGTGAGGCCCAAACTTTGGATTGCCGGGTTCTTTGGGATTCTCTTAATTGCTTACTTTCAGACTTTGTATCAAATATAATGAGACAGTTGTATTTATCTTTCTGCACTATTTAAAGGTTCTTATATTTGTGACTCCAGGTTTTTGGAGATTCTTATGTTATATGAGTTTTCTTCCACTTTATTTTTTCTTCTTTGTCGTTACTGAATTTTGGGTCGTGACAAAGAACCATTGCACAACAACTATCAGCAATACATCAGAGTGTGTGCATGTGTGTGTGTGTATATATATATATATATATATATATATATATATATATATATCACAAACACCGTATTCTCATGCCCAACAATGACCAAGTATACCATAACCTCACTA
>JAPFFP010060854.1:0-26972 GCA_026153255.1 Solanum medicagineum | reverse complement strand
GAAACTAGTATTAGTAGTAAATAAACACATATAGGAATTTCACTCACATCCACAAGTTATACTCGGGTAGCAAGCCTGTAATTACCAAACTAAGGGTGTTCATTCAATTTCTTCTCCTCTAACTGCATTTTTGGTCACACCTTGTACCATGACATATATAAACAACCCCTAAATATCATAATGTAGTAGGAGCAATGTGAACTTATGGTATCCTAGCATTGTCTCATGAGTTTCTACTAACATTACACTTTAAATTCCAAAATGAGCTCACAATTGAAGTTAAAGGGGACTCCCCTCCATGGCTGTCCCAACATGCACAAACCACCAACAAACCTTCCCACGTGATTACATCATGTAAAAAGGATCGCTCTAACCTCATCGACACATACACAATCCCCTAACTAACTCAAGCATAAGAGAGGGATAAAAGTACAACAACTTACCTTGTGAGGGATTCTTTATCTCTTAACTTATATCCTCCAAGGGATGAACTTTCCTTCAATCATAGCTTGAGATGGGAGATAATATTCAAGAACCCTAAGGGCTTTTATGGCTACTAAATGAAGATAGAATGCGAAGAAAGAGAAACTTAGAAATTAGATTTTTTCCTCAAGTGTAAAATCGCTAAAAAGAGGTCGTTACATTCCCTTTTAAATGGACCAACTTTGGCTGATTTTCTCCTCAATATTGGGCCACAATCTACCAAGTAGTGATGTACTTACTTGGCATTTTAGCTTGGGCCTTCATTGATCTCAGCTTATTGGCCTTGGCTGCCCATTTTTGTTTGTTTTCCTTTACTTGGGTTGGGGTAGAATTTTCAAGTAAATGCTTAGTGATCTTGGGCCCTATAAGATGGCCAAACAAGTCTTAGTGGTGCACCTACTTGGCGCTTTAGACTAGTCAAAAAGTCTAAGTAGGTAATGCACCTACTTGCTTCGTTAAGTTAAGTAAGCAACTCATTATCTTACCTTATTTTCCAAATCTTAATCTCATATAATGTGTCTTAATACTTTACTTTAGAGTTTCAACTCAAATAACATCTTATTATTTTGAATTTAAATGGTTTCGTCGAGTTTAACTTGGACTCATATCCACTGGAACATAAGGGATGTCACAATGACTCTCGATCCAATCCAAAGTATCACCATTCTTATGAAAGAAGCTTAGTCCCTCACCAATACCATAAGTCTATGTGTACTATCATATATATATAGGACTAACATATAGAAAATACGGAGTGTTACAATAACCAACATAATATTCCAATAAATTTCATCATATCATGTCATCAACTCATAATCAATCTACATCTCACAATTATCACATCAGCTTGTTCAATAACTCAAATTCAGTACCAAAAGAATTAGTCGAACCTACCTCAATGCCGAAATCGCACTCGGACAAGCTTTCAATCAACCCAAGCTTCCAAATGATCCCCAAATCGCACTCGGACAAGCTTTCAATCAACCCAAGCTTCCAAATGATCCCCAAATCGCTCAATAAGTATCAAAATTAGATACTACATATCAAGAGGTGCATTTTGATATCTATAGAGACATGGTTTAGGCTTAGGGGTAAAATAGTCAAAATTAGGGCTAAAATCCAAAGTTTTTGAATCTGAATATTGACTTTAAAATCAGGTTGTACATGAAAAATGGAGTCCTTGGGTGAAAATCCCACTATAATCAATTTCAAATAAATGGAGAAATCATCATTTAAAGTGTCAAGATCATAAACCAAAATTCTCCAATTTTGGACATCCAAAATCATGAAATTCAAGTCAAAATCAAGATAAAACCATAAAAATTAATCAAAACAATGTTAAGAACACTTTTCCAAAAGATTTCTCTGAAAACTCCCTTCAAAAATCGCCCCTCAAAGCTTGAAATATTGAAAATGGAGTTAAAATGAGGATTTTACATTTTTAAAACTAATTCAGAAAAGTGTACTCCGTGAAGGCAGATAATTTTCTACAATCGCAGAGAAGAAAAGCCACATACCTCTGTGAAGGAAGAGCCTTGTCCGTGAAGGCGCAGAAAAAGAAAGGGTTGCACCAAATACCCCTACACCAATAATTGCCAAAACTGAAGACCCCTAAACTCATTCGAACTAAGAATTTCACAAACTTTGTATGTATACATACCAAAAATAACGATTCAGACTCAACGAAATTATAATAATTTAATTTCGAGGTCTCCTTGATATAATTACCAATGCAAGTCAGTAAAACTAGTTTAAAACTCAAAATACTAAAACTGCCCTCGGAGACTCCAAAAATTTTGTTGAGATCATTTTTAGCCTTAGTTTCACCATCCGAAACTATTGGAACTGTCAAAATTCTAATCCAAGCTTCTGTATTCAGAATATTGACCAAAGTGAAATTTTACTTCTAAAAATGACTAAAATCACAACTTTGGGCCTAGAAACCTCATTTTAACTCCAAATTTAGTTTTGCAACTTCCTATAGTTTAGTTTTGATATTTTGGAGCTAATGAAATCAACAGATCCATGATCTATCCTTGAAAACTCAAAATGACACAAAAACTAACTTTTTCAATAACTTAAGCTTTCAAAAAGACCAAAACGCATATTTTCAACTTTTAAAATATAAGATTTTTGTTCTAACCATTCAAATAGTCCCAAATAGGCCCAAAGGGACTTATAAAAGGGTAAACTAGTAAATTTAATAGATAATACAAAAAAGTAACCAACCAGATCATTACACTCCAACAACGTCCATTGATATCTAAAGCATTGAGTCTGAGTTTCAAAGGGATGAGAAGGATAGGGCAAGGAAGAACCTGATTGAGGAAACACTTGTAATTGATGTTGAGGCCCTTGAGTCTGACGCTGCAGTGCTGGTCCCGCAGGTAGGTATAACTTCTTTCTGTCCCTCATTACCATTTTCTTCTACTCCTCTCCCTTCTACTGAGGCACAGGCTGAGCCTTAGGCTAAGGATGACCAACCCCCAATCACTAATGCCACTATTTTGAGTATTGGATGGTTGTCCAAAGTGGTTGATGTTCATGATACTCAACTTGAGTCATCTGTGCCCAATTTGAGTGAGGTGGCCACTGTCAAACCATTGATCCCTCATATTGAGGCTGCAACCAAGCAATGGGAACAAAAGCTGAGGATGGATAGGCTCTAGGTGATGATTAAAGATCACGAGAAAGAGCTGGCAAGCCTGAAAGAGAGTTTAGTTTTCATGGAGAAAAGAGATGGTGACAGTGAAGGCACGTCAGCTGTAAAAGCCACACTGACTTTGAAGAAAGAAGAGGGCATACTTGAAGTCCACAAACTTGACTATTTTTATGGATGGACTATAGGAACCATCTAGATTCGACATAAACGCAGCTCTTAATGATGTGATAGATGTGGATGCCCCGGGTGAAAGCAATAAGGAACTCAATGTATAGGCATCTCAGAGACTGATGAGGAAGAATTAGGAGTTGAGCCTAGCCATGAAGATCATGAAGAGTTGGCATGGTCAGAAGGACATATCTTGGACACAAAGAAAATAACATATCTTCAAGACCCATTCATGATAGGCATAACTGGTGTATATAAAGTCGAGCCCAAGAGGTAACTGATTGATCTAGATTTTGCACCTAAGGATGATCATATTCATGTCCCTATGACCCCTTCTTCAACTCCATCACTGAGGTATAGGTGGAGCCTCAGACTAAGGATGACCAACTCGCGATCACTAACGCCACTATTTTGACTATTGGATGGTTGTCCAAAGTTGTCGATGAGTCATCTGTGCCCAAGTTGATTGAGGTAGCCACTTCCAAGACATGAGCCCTTATATTAAGGCTGCAACCATGCAACAGGAGTTGGTCGAGGAACAAAAGCTGAGGATAGATAGGTGCGAGGCGATCATTAAGGATCATGAGAAAGAGTTGGCAAGCCGAAAAGAGAGGGTACTTTTCATGGAGAAAAGAGATGGTGACAATGAAGGCACCTTAGCTGTAAAAGTGGACACTGACATTGAAGAAAGAGATGGCATATTTGAAGTCCAAATACTTGAGTGTTTTTTGGATGGAATAGAGGAGCCATCTACAGTCAAGATATATACAACTCTCGATAATGTGATAGATGTGGATGCCACGGGTGAATGGAATAAGGAAATCAATGTACAAGCATCTCAGAGACCAATGAGGAAGAATTGGGAGTTGAGCCTAGTCACGAAGAGCATGAAGAGTTGTCACAGTTAAAAGGACATATCATAGACACAGAGAAAATGGTGTCTCTCCAAGACCCATTATTGATAGGCATATCTTGTGTACATAACGTCGAGCCTGAGAGGTAATTGATTGGTTCAGATGGTGCACCGTAGGATGAGCACATTTATGTCCCCATGAAGCCTTCTTCAGCTCCATCACTGAGGCATAGGTTTGAGCCTCCTGCTAAGGATGATCAACCCATGATCACTAAGGCTACTATTTTGAGTATTGGATATTTGGCCAAAGTTGTTGATGTTTGTGCTACTTGAGTTGAGTCATCTATGCCAAAGTTGATTGAGATGGTCACTACCAAAGCATTAAGCCCTCATATTGAGGCTGCAACCAAGCAACGGTAGTTTTTGGAGGAACAAAAGCTAAAGATGAATAGGCTTGTGGTGATGATTGAGGATCATGAGAAAGAGTTTAAAAGAGTGGGTAGTTTTTATGGAGGAAAGAGATGGTGGCAGTAAAGGCACGTCGTCTATAAAAGCTGACATTGACTTTGAAGAAAGAGATGGCATCTCTAAAGTCCACAAACATGTGTTCTTTTTGGGATGGACTAGAGGACCCATCGAGAGTCGACATAAATGCAGCTGTTGATGATATGGTTGATGTCGATGCCGTAGGTGAAGGCAATGAGGAAGTCAATATAGGAGGCACCTCGGAGACTGATGAGGAAGAATAAGGAGTTGAGCCTAGCCATTAATATCATGAAGATTTGGCATGGTTAGAAGGATCTATCATGGACACAAAGAAAATGACGTCTCTCCAAGAGCCATTTATGATAGGCACATTCGGTGTACATAAGACCAAGCCCGAGAGGCTATTGATTGATCTAGAGAGTACATAGTACGATAAGTGCAATGATGCCCCAATGACCCCTTCTTCAGCTGCATCACCACCGCCACAGCAGGACTAGCTTTGATAAGAGGGATACTAACACTCATTCATTACATTTATGTCGATTATTATTGTTCCTTGCACATTGAGGAAAATGCTTTTTATCTAGAAGGGTATGAGCACTTGGAAGTTACCTAGCTCTATTGATAATGATTTATTCACTAGTTGCTTGATGAGACATTGCTGGTTTTTGTTCATGAATATTTGAGTCAATTTTAACTTTTTGGTTTCTAAATAATTTTATTTCGAGTTGTAATAGACTAGAATTTGTTTTCTATTTTTAATTCTCTTCTTTTTGGATTGAATGGATGAATGATTTGCGAATGATGTTCTTAGTTTATGGCAAACCCCATGCATATGTGGAAAGTCATTCAAATGCGAATAACTTTTCTCTAGTCCTTATCAATCCGAGTATTGATAATTCATATCTTTGATTCGAATGGTTCCATTAATGAGGAGCATGTACTAACTCAATAATTAGTCCTTTTTCTTGATAAACCAATCTATGAATAGATTTGATACATCTTGAGTTTACTATGTGAATGATTGAGCTTGGATACGCGATGATCGTAAGTTGTGAGTGTGTTGCCATTGTTTGAATGCAAATCCATTTTGCCATTGTGAGATTGGGAATCTTTGTTGAAAGACATGTTTGGAACATCTAGAACTTGCCCCCATTTGTTTTGAAGAGTGATTTGGTTGATTTTGTATTATGAAAGTACCTTAGGACTTCTTTGGTTCCTTTTTTTGTCCACTTTGACCATAATTGACCTCCAATGACAATGAAGTCTTTCCTTAGTGAAACCCTTTTGAGCCTTGATCCTTTCTTTGGCAATCGTGTAGCCTTGACTTGTATTTGTGAAAGACAATTCCTTCTTGTTCCTTGTCAATCCCTCCTTGAGAAAAAATGGGGTGTTGGTAGAAAGAGCGGGTGTCTCCCATGTAAGAGTTGAGGAAAGAAAAAGGACAAAGAAAGAGAGGTGAGGAATTCTATAAATTATGAAAACAAGAAAAGTTTTGAAAAAGCTTAAAATGCTAAATTGAAAAAGAATTGCTTAAAAGAAAGGGGCCCTCCAAAAATAATTTGTTGATAGATAGTGCAAAAATGGGAGACATCTAGGATGAAAGATCAAAAGCAAAAGAGGTGTCAATAGGAGAGAAAGAGGAATCATGGCAAAAGACTCCATGAGCATGAAAAGAATATGTAAAGTTTAAAGGGGGATGAGCCACTAATATCCATATGTTACCGTACCCAATCTTAACTCTACATTACAGCCTAAACAAAGCACTTTGGGATCTTAGTCAAGAATGAAATCAAATGAACTCTGATTTAGCATAAGGGAAAGTCTATGGGTTGAAGCTTTCATGCCATTTCTCAATTTGGAGAGTTGAAGAGATCCTTTGGAAATATTGTTCTCACCTTATGTGTACATGATATGCTGTCAAAATACAACCCTTTTGATGCTTAAAGCACTGAATTTTTTGTGTTCTTAATGTGATGTTAGAGGGTTTGACGTGTTTTTGTGTTTATTTTGTAGGATTCTAGGGTTAAAATTGATTTTGGGAAGAATATGCAGAATGTGTTGATTTTGATAATTCAAGAGACCTTTTACGAGTTGTAGAGTATTCTACGGGTTGTGAAGGAGTTTTTGATACAATTCCAGTGAAGGATAGATTTTTGAAGTTTGGTCTATGAACATGTAGATTAGTCATGGAACACTTTACGAGTCATAGGTCAGGTCTTATGCCCTAAGGATCAAATAAGGAGGTCTCTCTGAAGCTTTATCAAATGAAACCCCCAATTGGCCATAGAACATTTTACAGGCCGTAGAGGGGTATCATGGAAGCCAAGTCTAGATTTATACGAACAAAGTAGGAAAGCTCAACTATGATCCATAAACCATTTTACGGCCCATAGAATATCTAGCGAAGCCTTCCAACCAAGTTATCCTATTTTATTATTGATTCATATTTTAGATATTATGATTAGGTTTTAAGTTATTTTTCTTAATAGAGAGTAGAGAGATACAACAGAGAAAAATAATGAATAGTGGACAAACACTTGTAAGCGTTAATATCATCTTCGAATTGCAATTTTGTAATTCTAATTGTGGCTTTTGATTTTCTTGTGCTTGATCCAATTATGTAAGTACACTATCATGTTACTCAAATTCATGAGTCTTGCATTTACACAAACCCATGCATAGCTAAATCCACAACTAAGGTTGTGAGAACCAAGAAGAACTAACAATGTAAAATTGAATAATTCATAATTCCTGAAAAGTGTGCATGCATGTATTAGTTAACTTCTTCTTTTTTTCATGTTTGATAGTGGTGGCCAATATTGGAATATGCCTAGTGTTACTGATTGGACAAATATATGAGTGAATAGGAAAAGAGATTAATTCATGATTTGATCGATGTTTCTCATCTAATCAACCGAACTGGGCCAAGGGGAGGTTTGAGTGGAACAATAGGTAAAGATTAGTAATGTCACACTACGGGGATGGACCAAGTCACACAGTGAAATTCGCCTCTCGCATGGGCCAATGGGTTTGGTGAACTTAACCTACCGTTCTATATGCTACACACTAGAAAGAAATTAGGTTATTTGGTGATACTGAGTTATGGAATCATGTGGAACACAATACCCTAGTTTCTCTCCATATTGGTTAAACTCTTGTGTTAGTTAGGATTACTCTTTACTTGTTATAATAAACCCTCCTTCGGGGGGGGGGGAGGGTATAAGTTGGTTAGTAATCCCAAATTGTAGAATTGAGTTCTTCAAACTCTACCATAATCCCTTAGGTTTGACTCCATCCTTAGTTAGGTTCTACATCTTGACAATGGACGCTTTAGCCTAGTGACACAAGATGTTGGCGCCCTTGCCGGGGAATACTGCTAGACTTGTCTAATTCAAATGATTTGAGAACTAATCCTTATTTCCCTCATTTTATATTTTTTGTTCTTTGTGTTTTCTTTCATGGTGTAAGTGTAGTGTATGACCAACACACAAAGTTGAGGCATACACCTAACTCTGTTTGTCTAAGAGATCCAGAGAAACCTTAGAAGAATGGCCCAAGATAACACAAACAACATGAAAAATGTAGCTCTAAACCATGACACAAGTGCGAGTAGCTCGAGAGTTGAGATATTTGAATTTCTGTTAGAGAAAGCTAAGACACATGATGTGACTATGAGGTGGATGAAATCTGAGATCTCCAGTATAAATCAAAAAATTGAGTCTCATTTTATTACTGTCAAATAGCTCGTGCAATAATTTGGTCAAGTGTCAACTCAACTCAACCAGTGTCAAAGTGGTACACTGCCTAACAACACAATTCAGAATCCCAAGAATGACCGGTAGTGCATGGCGATTACTACTCGTGGTGGCAAGAGTACCATTAATCCTCCTATGCCAGTTCATAATGATGATATTTGAGATGAGACAGTTGAGGTGAAGGATGTGAATAGCAAAGATGATCATGGCAAGGATGGGGTGAATGATGCTAAAGAATGTGCCACAGTAGCTGAAGCCCATCCCAAGGCCTCCTCCTCCCTTCCCCCAGAGAATTAAAAGGAAGGAGGAGGAGGTCAAGTTTAAGCACTTTCTCTCCACGTTGAAACAACTCTCCATCAGCTTCTCTCTCATTGAGACATTGGAGAAGATTCTAGGGTACGCGAAATACATGAAGGACATGGTTATGAAGAAGCACACTGTGAGTCAGGAGCTCTCCGAAGAGCTTCAACATTACAGTACAAGATTTCAAATTGTCAAAACAAGGGTAGAGATGGCCGTCCTCAAGGACAATTTTCTCATGGTGACCAAAGGTTGCAAGGTGGCCAACAAGGGGATGCTTAATATCATAACCAATTTTATGCTCTTCAAGGGAGGCAAGGGCTGGATGAAGCACTCGATGTTTTTACTGTTATGTTAAAGATCTATAGTTTTGATTTATATGTGTTATTGGGTCCGACAACCACTCTCTCTTTCATTACTCTTTTTGTTGCCAATAAACTCCATCTATCTCCCATGTTGTTGTGTTAGCCCTTTGACGTGTCTACCCCCATTTGCGAGTTATTGTTTCTAGCAAAAGTCTATAGGGGTTGTCCTATGTCCATATTGCATAAAGTCTTGCCTTATGGTTTTGTTTAGCTTGACATGGTAGATTTTGACATTATTCTAGGGATGGATTAGTTACATGCATACTATTCCTCTATTGGTTGTAGAACCTATAAGTTTAAGTTCCAATTTCCTAATGAGACCGTCCTTGAGTTGATTGGTCATGATTCAGTAGTTAAGGGAAAGTTCATCTTATGTCTTTAGGCATGGGAGTTAATTTCAAAAGGTTGCATATTCAATCTTTTAAGGGTTAGGGATGATAAGTCTATAGTCCCTCCTATTGACTCGGTATCAATGGTTAATGAGGATGAGCTTCCCGCTGTCCTTCCCTAAAGAGAGATAGATTTTGTCATAGACCTCCTCCCCGATACCCAACCAATTTTCATTTCCCTTACTGCATGACCCCGGTGGAGTTGAAGTAGTTGAAGGATAAATTGAAACACCTATTAGAGAAGGGTTTTATTAGGCCTAGCAAGTTACATTGCGGGTGTGCTAGTGTTATTTGTAAAGAAAATAGACATCTCACTTAGAATGTGCATTGACTACAGCTAAATCAATAAGGTCACTATAAAGAACAAGTATCCCCTACCAATGATAGATGACATATTTGATGAACTACAAGGATCTAGTCACTTCTCAATGGTTAACCTTCAAATTAGGTATCATCAATTGAGGGTAAGGGAGTCTGATATTCCCAAAATTGCCTTCTGAATTAGATATTGTAAGAGTTAGGGATGATAAGTCTATAGTCCCTCCTATTGACTCGGTATCAATGGTTAATGAGGATGAGCTTCCCGGTGTTCTTCCCTAAAGGGAGATAGATTTTGGCATAGACCTCCTCCCCGATACCCAACCAATTTTCATTTCTCCTTACCGCATGACCCCGGTGGAGTTGAAGTAGTTGAAGGATCAATTTAAAAACCTACTAGAGAAGGGTTTTATTAGGCCTAGCAAGTTACATTGCGAGTGTGCCAGTGCTATTTGTAAAGAAAATAGACATCTCACTTAGAATGTGCATTGACTACGGCTAAATCAATAAGTTCACTATAAAGAACAAGTATCCCCTACTAATGATAGATGCCATATTTGATCAACTACAAGGATCTAGTCACTTCTCAATGATTAACCTTCAAATTGGGTATTATCAATTGAGGGTATGGGAGTATGATATTCCCAAAATTGCCTTCTGAATGAGATATTGGAATTTTGAGTTTGTGGTGATGTACATCGACCTGACTAATCCTCCGGTGTTATTTATGGATATCACAAATAGGGTCTTTAAATTCTACCTCGACATGTTTGTGGTGGTTTTCATTGATGATATGTTAATTTATTCTCAGGGTGAAGTAAAACATATACAATATTTAATGACAGTGTTGCAAACATCGAAGGAAGAAGGATCGTTTGCTAAGTTTGATAAATGCAAATTTTTGTTGAAGGAAGTTGCATTCTTAGGTCATGTGGTGTCAAATGAAGGGATCAGTGTGGACCCAAAGAAGATAGAGGTGGTAAGGGATTGGCCTAGGACCCTAACTTTAATGCATATTAGGAGCATCTTGGTCTTGGCGGGTAACTACCAGAGATTATGGATAGATGAGTGCAAAAGAAGTTTACAAAGTTTGAAAGTGGAAAAGTCATCACCTATTCTTTGAGGCAACTAAAAGTACAGGAGCATAATTACCCCACCCAAGATTTTGAGTTTGCGGCCATGGTATTTGCATTGATGATGTTGTACCATTATTTATATAGGGTTTATGTAGATGTGTCACCAACCATAAGAGTCTTCAATACCTGTTTACCCAAAGAGAACTAAACTTAAGGCAAAGGATGTGGTTGGAACTCCTTAAAGATTATGAAATGCGTGTGCACAAAGGAAGTTCACCGGTTAGCTAGATTGGAAGTTAGGTTGGATGACGCTGAAAATGGAGGTCTGGTGGTTATAGATGGTGATAAGCATCCTTGATTGAAGAGCTCAACAACAAACAAGACCTTGGACCCACATTACTATTAATGAAGGCTTTGGTGAAGGATGGCAAGGTGGAAATTTTCTCCCAAGGGGAAGATGGTGTCCTCAGATACAAAGGTTGGTTATGTGTGCTCGATGTTGATGGCTTGACAAACTTGATCTTGAGTGAGGTTTATAATTCATCTTTTTCTATTCACCACGGCTCTACAAAGATGTATAGAGAATTGAGGAAAGTGTATTAGTGGGTTGGTATGAAGAAGGATATTGCAAAGTTCATAACCGGTTGCCATAATTATCAATAAGTCAAAGCCGAACATCAAAGGCTAGGTGGCCTAGGGCAAGATATTGAGATTCCTAGTTGGAAGTAGCAAGAAATCAATATGGATATTGTGATTGGCTTGCCTAAGACTAAAAGGGATTTTGATTCTATTTGGGTTGTTGTTGATAGAATAAGGAAGTCTTCTCACTTTCTTCTAGTTAAGATGACTTATGGCGCCAAAGATTATGTCAAGTTGTACATTCATGAGTTGGTTAATTTGCATGGATCCTAATGGCTATTATTTTGGATCGTGGTGCTCAATTTTCTTCTCACTTTTGGAGGTTTTTCCGAAAAGGCCTTGATACTAAAGTTATCTTAGCATGGAATTTCACCCACTAACGGATAGCCAAGCTAGAAGAACAATTCAAACTATTGAGGATATGCTTAGGGCTTATTTCTCGTAGTTTAAATGAAGTTAGAATGAGCATTTTCCATTTATAGAGTTTTCTTATAACAATGGCTATCACTTTAGCACTGGAATGGCTCCCTTTGAAGTTCTATATGGTAGGCATTGTAGATCCCTGTTGGGTGGTTTGAAGTGGGGGAAATGGCTTATTTATGTCTTGACTTAGTTACGGAAGCTCAAGAGAAAGTGACAATGATAAAGGAAAGATTAAAGATGGGTCAAAGTTGGCAAAATTCCTCTACCAACACTAGAGGAAGAGACATTGAATTTAAAGTTGATGATTGGATATACTTGAAGGTTTCCCCATTGAAGAGTGTTGTACGATATGGTAAGAGAGGAAAGTTAAGCCTTAGGTGTGTAAGGACTTACTGGATCTTGAGGTGTATTGGTAATGTTGCATATGAAATAGAGTTTCCCATGGAGATGAGAATAGTTCACTTGGTCTTCCATATCTCTATGTTGAGGAATTGTGTTGGAGACCCAAATTCCATTATGCCATTAGAGGTGGTGAATGTTGAAAATAATTTGACTTATGAGGAAGTTCCAGTTGAAATTTTGGATGTATAAGTAAAGAGGTTGAGAAGCAAGGACATAACATCTATAAAAGTCCTTTGGAGTAACCAACAAGTGGAGAGTGCTACTTGGGAACCCAAAGCTGATATGAAGAAGCAAAACCTCTATCTCTTCCATTCTAATCAAGCTTGAGGTACTATGATTGTTCCTACTTGTGAAACCTGCCTTTCCTTGCATTTCATTTCAATTTCATCTATGCATGATTATGTGATTTTTAGGTCCCATTGTAAATGTTATATGAAGTATGGTTTCAATTTTTTTTCTTGATGTACATGCTATATTTTGCAATGATTCATGTACTCTATTCCTTAGAGCTTATGTTTAGCACATTTAGAGATGAATATTCCTAAGAGGGAGATATTGTATGACCCCACATGCTGGAAAGGTGTAAAAGTGCCTAAGAAATTGAATCTTGAAATTTTCTAAATATCAGTGGGTTTTACGAAGGGAACTTTGGACCATGGTCGAACTTGGTAAAAATATTGATATGAAGTTGGGAGTATGAGAAACCAAGTGCCTCACACTTTTACTTATGAGCCATATGTCTTATCATGATTGAGGGTCAGAGATTGTTTCTGAGTATTCAAAATGTTACCAGATAAGACCTCCCTCACGACCCGTCGACTAGACCACGACTCATAATTGGGGTCTCGTGTTTCTATTTGCCATGTTTTTAAGAAGGGAAAATTCAAGCTTTTCTAATTTCCTAAGTCCAAGATGTGTCGTTTAAGCCCCCAAAAGACCCTTGTTCAGCCCTACACAACCCTAATCCACTCCATTCTCCCTAGTTCTCAAACATCCTATGTCTAAACCCTTCTCAAAAGACATCCAAGTTCTTCAAGGCTTTCAAGAAAAGCGACCAAGCTAGGGTTTCAAATTTCCTACACTTTTCAACAAGACTTTCATACCCAATCACACCAAGGTATGTAGGTTTTAATTTGTGGAGATCTTTCCTTAACAATGCTCAACCATTCCTCGTCCTCATGTGTTTTCAAGATATGAAAATTTAGGAAAATTGTATGAACTATTTGACACGATGATTTTATGAAATATTTTATGGTATTTCACCTTTGTACATTACATTACATTGAAATGCCATATGAAATTTGTGGAGTATTATGAGGGTTTTATGATACCCTAGCCAATTCTTGTTATGCTTTTTTGTGGGTAATTTTGAATAATGCTCAAGTGATTCCATTTTACTTCTCAAATGTGATTTACACTTGAATTGCATAGTTTAAAAATTATGTACACGTACCTACCATGATATGATTGAAAATGCGTGCGAAGATTCTTATGTGATGAATGCCTTATGGCAAGATACATATGTTACATATGTTAAGACTAGTAAGGGGGGACACAAGTACGCTATGAGCTCATGAGCATGATATAAATGTTAAGAATGAATAATATGAAGCCCTACACTTTTCCTACACTTTTCAACAAGACTTTCATACCCAATCACACCAAGGTATGTAGGTTTTAATTTGTGGAGATCTTTCCTTAACAATGCTCAACCATTCCTCGTCCTCATGTGTTTTCAAGATATGAAAATTTAGGAAAATTGTATGAACTATTTGACACGATGATTTTATGAAATATTTTATGGTATTTCACCTTTGTACATTACATTACATTGAAATGCCATATGAAATTTGTGGAGTATTATGAGGGTTTTATGATACCCTAGCCAATTCTTGTTATGCTTTTTTGTGGGTAATTTTGAATAATGCTCAAGTGATTCCATTTTACTTCTCAAATGTGATTTACACTTGAATTGCATAGTTTAAAAATTATGTACACGTACCTACCATGATATGATTGAAAATGCGTACAAAGATTCTTATGTGATGAATGCCTTATGGCAAGATACATATGTTACACATGTTAAGACTAGTAAGGGGGGTCACAAGTATGCTATGAGCTCATGAGCATGATATAAATGTTAAAAATGAATAATATAAAGCCCTATTTCTTTTGATGTCACGATGTGATGTTTCATGAGCTACTCATAAGATGCTACCAATGTTATGAATTATGTATGATATGAATAAGTATATGAATTGACTTCTTTGTGTTATTGTTGGCCTAGCATTGAGAGGACCTTGATTGATAGCCAGTGACCCTAAATATTTACCACCGTAGGTTGTGTTATTGATTCCCTATATGATCTTGTAGCTATTGAAAAGGAAATGTTGTAAGGTAAGGATATTGTTGAACCTACCGAAAAGCCATTTTCGTAAGGTAAGGATACCATGTGAAACCTACTAAAATGGTCATACCATAAGATAGGGACATATGTTGAAACTTTACAAAATGGCTATTACATAAGGTGAGTGTTTGGTTTTCCTTGGCAAAGTAGACCGCTCTATGTCCAATGTGGAGCCATACGGGAGTGTTTGGTTTTCCTTGGCAAAGTAGACCACTCCTTATCAAAAGTGGAGTGAACATTGGGATTCCAAGTAGTAGCTCCCTTGGTGTTACATGTTGGTTAAGGTCCCTTAACATTATGTACATTATATCATGTGACTCCCTAGATCTTCATACATATTTAGATGAAGCATCTATCATTCATGACATATTTATGTCTTACCCATTGTTTAGGGCTATGCATATTGATTAATATTTGCTTAAATTCCTTGTTGCATTTGCACCCCACATACTTACTATATTCCAAGTACTAGCATATATTTTTTCCTACACAATCTAACCATGCAGGGAGGAGCTCCCGTTCATCCTCCTCCTCCACATAGATGGACGATTCGGTTGAAGATCATCGCTCTTGGTGAGTCCTTCATTTCTATAACAATATCTATTTACCTTCATGCTTATTAAGACTTGTCTATTAATGAACATTTATCTTTTGAGGGTGAGCTTGGGAGATATCTTCGCCCTTATTCCACTTCTTGTTAGAGGTGTTGTTGGGTATGGATATGGATTTGTATCTATGAGCTCGATTCTAATTACGTTAATCTATTATTAAAGACTTCCCTCTGTTCTTATACACTTATTATGCTCATTTTATGCTGTTGGTGAGATTAAAGTCTTAAGTCCCTGTCTACCTCCATAGTGTGAGTCATACTTACCTACCCCTTAGACTTTACTTATTATGTGATCCATGCTAATCCTATTCCCTATAACATCCCTATAGCTTGAGTACAAAGTCCCATTTTCCCTGGAATTATTTGGTACTCGTTGTTGTTTATCTATGCTCCTGCAACCAAGGATGTGCTATGGGGGTTCCTCATTCACCGTAATTGTCTAGTCCCTATGCATAGGTTATGACATTATTATTGTGCTTAGATTTATTTTTTTTCTCCTCATTCATAACAAAAGAAATAGTTTACTATTATACCCAAATTACACCTACATAAAGAGGTATAAAGGGGTCATTATCAATTATAAAATCTAACCAAGGTTTAGGTCGAACCTATGAATAATATGATTTAAACTTAGCTTAGTGTATGTGTCATGCCTTGGGAGGATAACCTAGGCATGGCCGACACTACGCGACTATTGTTAGTCCCCAAGTGAACCACTTGACCTCATCACATTCATTCAATCGTAGCCTAATAGAAGAAGATTTAACCATCAGGGGAGAACTCTAAAGAGTAAATAACCAAATCACAGTTAAAGGATAAAGGTCAATCAATTTATCAAATCAACCTAATAAGACTAGTATGAAAGAGACTAGTCAAAAATAATATCCCATCACAACTGACCAGTCTATTTTATAAAGCCTCTATGAACTATTTAAATGGTAATATCGACATATCCATGGCTATCTCACAAAAAAATAAAAGTAAAGCTAAAATCTAATAGTTACGTGATAATAATGTCAAAATCTTCCAAATTAAGGAGGTCTCATGAAATCAACTAAATGCAAAAGGATCCTCAATGAAATGCATGTTGATGATCTTCAGTACTTGCCTCAGCATCCTAAAATGATGCAGGTAGAAACATATGTCAGTTGGTGGAATGTACAAGAATGTAAAATGTAGAATGAAACTTGCATCAATGTAGAATAATATCAACTCATTTACTCAATTAAAGAAGTGAGAAACTAATCAGAGTGTTAAAAGTCTAAAGTAACAATATACTTAGAATGACATCAATCATACACAATCTAATCCAAATCCAATCAGAGTACTTTAAAGACATAAATAGGAGTTTATCTAACCTACAACCATCACCTATGAGCTGATGTTAATACAATGAAACAATGTCATTGCCCACTCATCCAATACCTTACTAGTGTCAATGGACAATCACCATCATTGGATCTACAAGAAATAAAATAAAACCCTCTTTAAGGACTTCATATGTATAGCTCCTGTTGGTGACATAGTTATTGAGCTCAAGTATTACTTACTTTTACTCAATTCTGTGCTCAATACTCCTCTCAAGACTCAATGCTCATAAGAATCCATCCAATAAATTCCAATCTATAAATTGAGATTATTGTCAATTCATTAATTCTATCACAATATAAAGCCTTGAGGCCTATTTACTATCACATCAATTTCCAATCATATCTTGCAAAAGTTGTTTAGACAATCTTTTATCATGAAACTTTGGCCAAGACCAATCAGTCAAGTTCATAGGGCTGTTATCATGTTCATATCTCAATCACAATCAAGCATTCACAAGTTCAAGGCTCTACACTCATTCCTTAGGCATAGTCATTAAATTTTCATTCAAATATAAAATAATGGCTTATAAAATAAATGGCTTAAATCATTTGTTCAATAAATAAGTTTATTGGAATAATAAATTATACAATATGAATAAAATAGTTTAAACATTGAATAAACTTTTCAAGAAAGCATAATCACTGGGACAACCTAATTCCATCACAATCCATCCTATCACAATTATGGGGCACATGGAAGAACAAGGTCCATGGTTTAGTTTAGACTTACATACTTGGGATGAAGGATGACAACCTAATTCGCAATTCTTTTTCTCTAATCACTTGAACCTTAATCCTTTCACCTCTTCATAGCCTAATTCTTTAGTTAGAACGTGCAAAGGAACTTAGGGATAGTTTAGAAATCCTTTCAAGACAAAAAGAAACCTATATCAGTGATGGATTAAGTGTAGGGGTGGGTAAATGCCTAGAATTCCCCTCATTAAGATTTCTGTCAACAGAAAAAATTTGAACTGTGATGGACAGGGTTCCCATTACATACTTGTTCCATCTTATTTCATTTTTATGTAACATATAAGCTGCACTCGTGAAATGAGTTTTATGTGTAAAAATATGAGAACAACCTACTTTGGGTCATCTTCACGATGCAGTGGTGTCACAAACTATATGGAGAATTGTGTTTTTCCTAAAAAAATTTATCTATTGCTTCGGTGGCCTAATATTCAACCAAGACTACTTGTGGTGGCAAGAAGATCATTGATCCTCTATTGCCGATAGATGAAGATGATGTCCTTGAGGAGATAGTTGAGGTCAAAGATGTAGAGAATGAGGATGATTGTGCCAAGGATGGGGTAACTGATGTGGAAGAGACGCCACAGAAGTTGAGGCCCATTCCTATACCTCCTCTTCCCTTCCCACCAAGAATAAAAAAGAAGGAAGTGGAAGGTAAATTAAAGCACTTCCTCTCCATGTTGATGTTGCAGAGACGCCACAGTAGTTGAAGCCTATTCCTAGACCTACTCTCCCCTTCCAACCAAGAATGAAAAATAATTAAACGAAAGGTAAATTCAAGCAGTTCCTCTCAATGCTGAAAAACTCTCCACCAATATTCCTCTCATTGAGGCATTGGAGAAAATCCCAGGGTATGCAATGTTTAGGAAGGACTTGGTCACATAGAAGTAGACTGTAAGCCTAGATCTCTCCTAAGAGCTTTAAGATTCCAGTGCAATTGCTACACTGTCCTTGGTCCAAAAAAGAGAATATCCCAGAGCATTCACCATTCTCTATGTAAGGACCCCAAAAAGTTCCCCAAAACGTGCCCCGTAATATCCAAAATTTTAATTTATGTATATCTTCAAATACATTGACTATTTCGAAAATCCGACTTTATATTTATGATCAAGGGGTAAAAATTAGGTGAGAAAGGGTCTAACCCCGATTTAAGAGCGAAAGATTAGCAATTATAAAATTTTAGGTGATGAATTCCAGTGGGGTTTACGAATTCCCTCCATGACGCGCCAAGGGCGCACTTTAGTGTAATTCCTTCTCTGCATCCCCTTTGCAACTGAGGTACATTTTTCCTGGTAGTGCTTTCCTGTGTGGCCAAAAATATTCTAAGTGTTGGGCCCAAGTTTACCAAACATGTTTTTATCTATACTTAGCTGACTATCACCTTATATCATCCTAAACATTTTCCAATACTCCCCAAAACACATAGCCATATTTTCACTCGAAAATTCAAGACTCAGAACCCTCATCTGAAACTAGGGATTTTCTTCAAGCTTCAAGCCTCTATTTTCAAACTTCACCAAGAACTTCTCCAAAGCTAAGGTATGTGGTGTTGAACCCTTGGGTCCTTTCACCCGTGGTGCCTAAGCCTCCTTTTTACTAATTTTACATGATTTAAGGTTGATTTTACATGTGGGTCTTGTATTTTGAGAAATTTACTGCACAGTAATTTATATTCATGAAAGTATGATTGTTTTAGCATGTTTTGAGTTCCAAATCTTGGATCTAATGTTGGATCTGATGAAGAGTTTTGATGTCAATGTCTTGAGGGTGTTGCAAGGTATTGATTGATGTTTTTACTACTTTCTTGCATAATTTCATCTCTAAATTGTGTGGTCTTTTACCCACATTACACACCCTCCAAGTGTTTGATAAAATGTCTGGCTAAGGTTTCATGTGGGAATGAAGGTCCAAAGCTTGAGATATGATATGAATTACTATATGATGATGAAATGAGGTTATGAGAATGATGAATTCCATATAAAGTGTTGCATTATATCATACATAACTGAGGTAGGGGGTTTTACTCATCAAACATGTGAGGGGTTTGTACTTCACCACCTAGGATGATTAGGGTGTGACCATCATCAACGGAGTTGGAGGTTTGTACTCATCAATCATGTTAAGGGTTTGTACTTCGCCACCTAGGATAATGGGCTGTGACCATCATCAAACAAGTGAAGGATTTGTTCCACACCACCTAGGATGAAGGGGTGTGACCATCATCAACAAACCAAGGTTGGAAATCTAGCTTGGTCTATTCTTCACATATGATATCTTATATGAGCATGAGTTATTTAAGCATATTTTACCAATGCATCATGTCAATTATGAAGCTTATCACTTGATGCATTGCATCCCACAAACTTACTGTATTTCAAACATACTAACGCATACTCTTGCCTACGTGATATCACCATGTAGGAACCGATGCTCAAGTTGATCCTCCTCCTCCTCCTCCACATGGCTAGATTGGTCATACTCAAAGCTAGTTGGTGATTCCTCCACTCTGGAGACCTTAATCTACGTTGCTATTATCTATGTATTGAGATCCTTTCTTATTTTCTATTTTGATGATGAGGGTAAGCCCGGTTACTTTGTCTTGGCCCCCGCTCTATCTATGCATCTAAAGGTGTTTGTTGGAGAAGTTGTGTATTTATGATATGAGCTATGACTCCTTGGCCCTATTGATGTTGATTTGCAAGCCATTGCTTAGCCCTCTTTTTTCCCCTTATGCTTGCTTTATGTCTTTTACATGCTTCCGCGACCAATGATGTGTAATAATAAGTTAAGAGGCTTGGTTTGGGTTCCTTCGGGTTCCCTATTCGTCGTGTCACGTCTAGGCCCTAGACTTTGGTCATGACATCCTGCACCAACAGAAATGTGGAGTTTGCACGGGAAATATGCGATCTTAGTGCCAGCATGAATTTGATGCCCCTTGTGATCTTCAAGAAGCTAGAATAGGGAGCCCCCATTCTGACGAGCATGAGATTACTGATGGTTGATCGAACAATGAAGAAGCCTATAGGGATACTATATGATGTCCTTATCAAAGTAGAAAAGTTCATCTTTGCCATAGATTTTGTTATCCTAAATTGAAAAGTCAGCTTCAAAGTCCTAATCATCTTGGGAAAGGCCCTTCTAAGCCACTGGGCGAGCACTACTTGATATGGAAGCTGTCCAACTCAAAAGTTTTGATTGAATGACGAAGAAGTTGTCTTTAATATCTATCAGTCAATAAAGAGGCTAAATGATCTGAAGATGGATGTTTGGGGACCTCGTGACGTTTAAGTAACCAAGTTGTCCAAGTCATGTTGTGACATTAAATCAGGCGCTACTTGTGAGGCAACCCAAGATATTGGATTCAATTGTGGTAGTGTTGTTTTCATTTTAGCTATTGGACTTGTAGGTAGTTTAATTGTTAGTGTTTTGGTTGTAATTTTTAGACATTGGATTGGTTGCATATAGGGTAACAGGGTGTTTTATGATTAATAATTAGGTGTAAGACCAAGTCAGCCATTTTGGGTTGAATAGGCAACTAGAAGTGTTTGTATGACTGGTTTTATAGTCTGTATAATAAACCATGACTTGTATGCTAACTTGTAGAAAACTTCCAGTTAGAAAATTTATATGCACTTCAGTCTAACCTAACGGCCCGTAGATAAAACTATAGGTCGTGAATGGGGCTCATGGACCCTAGGTAAGTTTTTCTACTTTTGATAAGTGTTGGGGGTTCTACTACTTACTACTTAGGCATTGTATTTCACTATATGGATCATAGATGGGTTCGTGAAACTCTTCCCCAAATTAGGGTTTTAGCAGTCTATGATACTGGGATCTACAGACCGTAGAATCTCTATGGCCCATAATCAGGGTCTTATACCGTCTTGGCTGTCACGCCCCAGTACCATTAGGGCGGACTGGCACTTGTTGCCGGTAAGGCCTAGGAGAACCAAACTTTATCTATGCTTTCTATACATATTACAAGGTCTTTCTAAATTTTACATGCCCTTAAGAAAATAAATAGTGATAACAAGTCAAAAGGAAATGCATATGACTAGGCCGTTGGGGCCACGGTGGTTAAAGTTTGAGACATGACTATACTTTAATCTATATAGTCTACAAAGCCTCTAGATAAGAGAGTGTATATGACAAGGGTCGGGATAGGCCCCACCTCAACTAACTATACAATATAAACATATAAGCTCTAGACATACACAAAGCCCCGGAGCAACCTGGAGCTTGGTATCAGCAGTTGGATATCCTGTACTCCTTCTAGGGATATCTACTAGCACCTGTACCTGCAACATAAAATGCAGGGTCCCCATAAGGAACATCAGTATGAGATAGTGTACTGAATATGTAAGGCAGGATATACTATATGTGAAATAATAACTGAAATGAGACCATGCACTGGTGCAAGATAAGAGACCACCTTGGGTTATACTTTGTAACCATGTACTTTATGTTCTTTATATTACTTTACCTTTACTCTATAATCTGTGCACAACTGTAATACAAATATATAACTGATCAGTGGTAAAACTGTGTCGGAATCGTCCCTAGCTAGGTTCTTCCTTAACCCTCGGGCTACCACCCGTGATAGGATTGTCCCTGGCTAGGTGATTTTTCCACCCCTCGGGCTACCACCCATCAATAAACAATATATTTTACCTTTGAATTATCTTTGAGATGGTTCCTTTGATGTCACAATATTAGAGCTGTAGGACTGTATATGTAGCATGTGACATGTAGATAATCATATAAGACAATATGACAATGAAAAGAGTACGTTACACAAATAATGAAATGCGTATGAAATGGAACAACTAGTGAACTTTATTTAGTAACAAGAACCCATGTAACTTGGTATCCAAGCATGTATGTAAATTTGAAGGTGACTATGTATGGGAGCATATGAACATGTCAAAGAGTGGAGACATAGTTAGTAGTTTTGTCGGAGTTGGCAAGTGGCTTTATGTGCCAATGAAGAATCTAGATTTCATGCCAAGTAATACAAAATCAAGTAGCCTTACATACCTTGTTGTATGACCTCGTTACTACCTTGGGTTAACCTTTCCAGCCTCCAAATATTTATCTACAACATGGTAGGTGATAAAACTAGCATTAGCCACCAATAGATACATCTTGGCAGCCCAATAACATAAAAGACCACATATGGGCAACAAGCGGGTATTTATAAACCCGAACGTATTCTTTCAACCTTTTCGACCCTAATCATATTTTCTAATACATATTAGCATATACACATCATGTCTAGCCTGTTTTAGTGCCATAATAGTCTTGCAACAGCCCACAGGGCACAACACAAAACAATTCTACACAATCTACAAATGGACAGCATAATGTTACCTTCCTTCACTACATTTTGACGTCGACAATTCCAAAACTGTTCCAACTCTAACAAAACTGTTCCAACAAAATTTATACGTACAAACTGTCCTAAAATAGTATTAGAATAGTACCCAAGAAGATATGAAGGACGTGAGCCAATAGTCTTCCATCCAACAGCCCACAAGGTTTAGTCAATATTACACTTAAGATAGCACAAAAAACTCGTTTGTTAAATGAAACCAAATCAAGGCAGCAGCCTTAGGGTGATAAATATAACTCAAACCATGTTAAGAACATGAACTTCTCTTCATAATACAGTCCACAAACAATAGAGAAGTCACTAAACAAAAGGCAAATGTGCAGCAACTTTCTGAAGACATGCTGTCCCAAACTTCCAGCACAAACATACTAGCATATACTTGTTGTTTTTCATAAGAAAAAATACTAGACACATGTGTAAACTTACTTACCACTACCTTCAAGTTGTAGGGCTTGTCCAAAAACCCTAGAAGTTCCCTTGTGGCTGCTTGCTAGGTTAAGAAATAAGAACAATAAACTCTTAAGAGTGAATGAAGTTTGCTGCTTGTAAGCCCTTTTTAAAGGCCTAATTTGGCTGCCTTACTCTTGAATTGACCACTTTATACCACATATTAATAATCTGGTTATCCACCAGCTTGGTCCTTACACTTGGGCCTAAATGGTTCTCCAAGTTGATGGGCTTGGGCTGCCCATTTTTCAACTTTCTCTTCACTTTGTTTGGGCCCAATTAGCTAAGTGGATTGTGGTGCACTTGGGTCTTTTTATTGTACTTCTTGGGCTAAAAATGTCATCCATTTATGATGCTAAAACATGGGCTAAATTCATACCCTTAACACAGACTTTATTGATAATCAGACTTGGAAAAAGTTGACGTCGAGTCTCATCTCCGTTTAGCTAGCAAATTTAAGCTAAGTAAGTAGGACTCACCTGCTAGCTTACTAAGTCCTACAAGCACCTCAATTCCCTTACTTCATTTAAGGCCGTAATCTCAATTTGACATAAAACATGTATACACTCGACCCTCTTAAGCGTTAGACGCACATATGCCCCTATAACATGAGATTCGAGCACTTTTAAAAATGGGCGCTAATTTGACCAAACCGTATCGTGTTTCATTTACATTGTAATGGTATTTTAAGGTGTGGGGCGTCACATCCTGCCCCCTTAGGAACATTCATCCTCGAATGTTAGCATAATTGGATAGCTTAACCAAGTTTAAACCTTTATTTACATAAACATTTGACAACACATTAAGTATTCAATCACACGTACCTATTAGTGTCCTAATTTTGCATGTTGGACTTCATCTTTAGCTTCAAATAGGTAAGGTTATTTTGATTTCATGGCGTCCTCGGCCTCCCATGTTATTTCTTCGACTTTCTGGCTTCTCCAAAGTACTTTTACTGAAGCTATATCTTTATTTTGTAGCTTCCTAACTTGACGATCTAGAATAGCAACAGGTACCTCTTCATAGGCGAGATCTTCTTTAACTTGCACATCCTCGATAGGAGTGATACGAGATGGGTCACCTATGCATTTTTGAAGCACTGAGACATGAAAAACTGGATGAACCATTGAAAGCTCTTTGGCTAGCTCTAGTTCATATGCAACCTGCTCGAACCTCTTAATAATTTGATATGGCCCTATGTAACGCGGGCTCAGTTTTCCTTTCTTATCAAATCTCATAACCTCTTTCATTGGAGACACCTTTAAAAATACCCAATCTCCTACTCCAGTCCTCTCTTTCTAGCATCTTCATATGATTTGTGATGACTTTGGGCTATTTCTAGTTGCTGCTGTATCACCTTAACTTTTTCCATGGCTTGTTGTACTAGATCTGGTCCAAGCAAGGTGGTTTCACCCACTTCAAACCATCCAATTGGTGACCTACATTTTCTCCCATACAAAGCTTCGTATGGTGCTATCTTGCTACTCGCATGGTAGCTGTTATTATAAGCAAATTCAATAAGCGGCAAATGGTCAACCCAACTACCTTTGAAGTCAAATGCACAAGCTCGCAACATATCTTTAAGTGTCTGAATGGTGCGTTCTGCTTGGCCGTCTGTTTGGGGGTGGAATGCTATACTCAAATTCACCTGTGTCCCTAAACTCCTTTGGAAGGACTTCCAAAACTTTGCAGTGAATTGAGCTTCTCGGTCAGATATAATGGAGATTGGGACTCCGTGTAGACTGACTATCTCTTTTAGGTATAGCTTGGCATACTCTTCAGCTGTATAATCACTCTTAACTAGCAAGAAGTGTGCTGACTTTGTAAGTCTGTCAACTATTACCCATATGGAGCCAAACTTTTGAAATGAGCGAGGTAAACCGGTAACAAAATCCATATTGATCATATCACACTTCCAGGTTGGAAGCTCTATACACTGCATATAACATCCTGGCTTTTGGTGTTCTACTTTCATCTGTTTGCAATTTGAACATTGAGCTACAAATTCTGCAAGGCCTTTTTTCATGCCTCCCCACAAAAACATCCGCTTCAGGTCATGGTACATCTTAGTTGATCCTGGATGGATGGAATATTGGGAATGATGGGCTTCTTCCATTATCCTCTTTCTTAATCCATTATTATCAGACACACATAATCTATTTTGGCAGTAAAGTACTCCATTTTGTGTAAGATCAAAGCCCTTCACCGTACCCTAACTCACCTTTTCCTTAAGCTTTCGTAGAACAGGATCCTGGAACTATTTTTCTTTCACCTCCATTGCCAATGAAGACTCCACAGCATTATACACAATAACCTCTTCCTTTGGAGTTTCAAGAAGGTGAACTCCCAAACTGGCTAGCTGACGTAGATCTTTAGCCATTCTATGACTTATGACAGCTGGATTATCAGTATTCCTGATTGCCTTACGACTTAGAGCATCGGCTACCACATTTTCCTTTCCCAGATGGTATAGTATATCAATGTCGTAATACTTTATTAGCTCTAGCCATCTTTGCTGTCTTAAGTTTAGGTCTTTTTGCTTAAAGATGTATTGCAGGCTCTTATGATCAGTAAATATGTCAATGTGAACCCCATACAAATAGTGGCGCCATATTTTCAAAGCAAACACAAGTGCTACTAGCTCAATATCATGTGTTGGATAGTTTCTCTCATGTGGTCGTAGTCACCTAGACGCATAAGCAAATACCCTACCATTCTGTGTCAGTACACACCCTAAGCCAACTCCGGAGGCATCACAATACACTGCATACCCCTCAGTGCCTTCCGGATGTACTAGCACAAGTATAGAAGTTAGCTTATTTTTCAGCTCCTGGAAGCTCTTTTCACACGCATCATTCAATTGGAACTTGGTTGCGTTATGTGTCAGCTTTGTTAGGGGTGTAGAAATAGAAGAAAAACCTTGAACAAACCTCCTATAATAACTTGCCAATCCTAGGAAGCTCTGAACTTCCGTGGGTGTTGTTTGTCTTGGCCGATCTTTCACAGCTTCTATCTTTTGTGAATCAACACTTATTACTTCATCAGACACAATATGACCCATGAATGTCACTGATTTTAGCCAAAATTCACATTTAGAAAACTTGGCATACAACTGTCGATCACGAAGAATCTGCAACACCTGTCGCAAGTGATATGCATGGTCCTCTTCTGATCTTGAATATACCAAAATGTCATCTATAAACACTATCACAAACATACCCAAGAATGGATTGAACACCCTGTTCATTAGATCCATAAAAACTGCTGGTGCATTCGTTAGCCCAAAGGACATAACAAGAAATTCAAAGTGACCATAGTGCGTTCTGAAAGCAGTCTTAGGTATATCTTTCTCCTTCACCCTCACTTGGTGATAACCTGATCTCATATCAATTTTTGAAAAGCATTTAGCACCCTATAACTGATCAAATAAATCATCAATCCTTAGGAGGGGGTATTTATTCTTAATTGTCAGTGTATTCAATTGCCGATAGTCGATACACATTCTGTAGGTGCCATCCTTTTTGCGTACAAATAACACTGGTGCACCCCAGGGGGACACACTAGGTCTTATGAAACCCTTATCCTATAACTCTTTTGGCTGCTCTTTTAATTCCCGCAATTCTGCTGGGGCCATTCTATATGGAGGGATAGAAATAGGTTGAGTGCCTGGAAGT